>CM041777.1:186185617-186450100 GCA_023374045.1 Limonium bicolor | reverse complement strand
AGATAAGCTTGAGAAAACAAGGTAAATTACTTACCTAATGGTGGGTTAAGGTTTAAGGAATGAGTTTTAGATGAGTACCAATGTAGCCTAGGGCTTACATTGTGTATTGGGTTATATAACCTAAGAAAAAGAACTTAAATAAGCTTGTGAACTTGTGACTAAGGAGCCAATGGGAATGAGTTAGTAATATAAGTTTAAGGTGGATTTTAAGAGCATTATAATTACTATGAGATTGATGGGTGTATTTGCAGGTTGAAGGCTTTTATATGTGGGAAATTCAGTGTTTAAGTTTAAGTCATTTAAGGGCCTAAGAGCCATGTCATTTAAGAGCCTTGGTGCTATGCAATTTAAGATTATTGCAATATGATGAGTTTGTTGTGAATGAGTTGGTTTGGGTGAGAAGATATGATGGGAAAGAATTTGATATGTGTGAGATGATTGAATGAGGAAAACAATGTGTTTGGGCATGATAATATGCTAGAGGAGCTATGGCGAAATTTGAGTAGAAAACAAGGTGTTTAAGTGATGGTGGTGAGTTAATATGCCCTAGGGTTCACTAGGGATCATTAAGAGGAATTTGAGTGGAAATAAGTTAACTAAGAAGTTCTTGAGGATGAGAATGACCTAGAGACGTCTAGGAGGAATTAGAGGATTGGTGAGCGTATTAAACACACCAAAATCATGACATGAGGAATGTAAGACTTGTGCATAAGTTTTAAGGAGACGGTGTATAATGCTTTAAGGTGATTTAGGTATGAACTAGAGAAGAAACTTCAAGCAACTACATAAAGGAATTTTAGATGGTGAAAGATGCTTGGGAGATGATGTTATAGTGATGAGGAAACATTTTGGCATAGTGGTTACATTAGGTATGAACCACCACCTAGAAACCTAGTGAGAAATGTTACAAGTGTTGGCATGGTTACAAGGAAAAATGCATAATGATTAAAGTGGATGTTGGTGAGTGATTTAAAGTGTTTAGTGGTTGGATTAAGGTGTATTTGAGGTGCCCAAATGAGGTTATAACATATTAGGATAAATGAGGAGAAGTTTGGAGTCAAATGGGAATTTAGAAACAAGGTTCTGGAGCCGACCGACCTTGGGACCGGACCTGCAAGGTCGGTCGAGCTCAGTTTACACTGCCGGAGGAAGTTTCTGGAACCGACCGAACTTGCAAGTTCGGTCGGGCTTGTAATTTGTGAAGGAATTAAGTCTCTGGAATCGACCGAACATGGGACCGAACTTGGCAAGTTCGGTCGAGCTTAAATTTCCCTCGGGGAAACTCTCGGGAATGGACCGACCTTGGGGACCGGACTTGCAAGGTCGGTCGGGGTAGAATTTTCAAGCGGTAATATGTTCTGGAATGGACCGACCTTAGGTAAGGTCGGTCGGAAGTTCGGTCGAGCCAAAAAAAAAGAGAGAAATTTTGAATTCTAAGGATGGTGATAGGTAATAGGGTATACCTTTGGTAGGGTGGTAATGATTAGGACCCTAAGAACTTAAGGGATTAAGTTAAGTTAAGTATAAACTTAAAAGTTTAAGGTTAAGTTGTAAGATTAAGTTGTAAGACTTAAGAGGTGTTATGTGGGAATCATTATGGGTTAAGCAAGTTGAATAAGTTGAATTAAGATAAGTGATTAACAACCTAAAACTGAATGAATGTTTTAGGGCTTGAGTATTTGGACTCCGGAAGAGAGTAAGCAACGAACGACCAACGGTGAACGGTACAGTTCTTCTTGTGACCTGCTTGCTAACGAGGTGTCCCTCGGCTTGTGTGCTATTTGTTTTGTGTGCTCACTAAACAAGATAAAGCATGCAACCGGATTATTATGATTATTGTATTGTTGTGTGATGTTTGAAAACTAACACAACATACCGTGAGAACTTACTAACCAACGTTTAGTAAGGAATTGAGTGGGTGAGACTAAGGAATGCTCCCTAATATGGGTTGATATAAACCGAAAGAGGTTAACCAACAAACATGGTCTTGAGACTATTACTAACTGGAACTTGAGTGAGGAAACCCGGGACCGATCTCCGGTCATGCATGCTAAGGAAAAAGGGGGACGGTATCTGAATCAGATCCGCCCTCCGCTTAAGGACTTGTCTTCGGACTTGTAGCCTAGGGCCGGTTGCCGGCTCAGCTACGCTGGACTCCCGTCCAGGTAGGTGGCATTAAGATGGTGCGGTGGGATCACCTAAATCCCAGGTTTGGACTTAGGCTACAACCATTCCCCTCCAGGAACGGTTTGTATTCTGAGAATAAGTTAAGATTAAGATAAGTTACAATCATTCCTTTTTAAAGGATGATTTGTATTGTTAAGATTAAGATTAAGGTAAGATTAAGATAAGTTACAATCATTCCTTTTTAAAGGATGATTTGTATTGTTAAGATTAAGATTAAGGTAAGATTAAGATAAGTTACAATCATTCCTTTTTAAAGGATGATTTGTATTGTTAAGATTAAGATTAAGGTAAGATTAAGATAAGTTACAATCATTCCTTTTTAAAGGATGATTTGTATTGTTAAGATTAAGATTAAGGTAAGATTAAGATAAGTTACAATCATTCCTTTTTAAAGGATGATTTGTATTGTTAAGATTGAGATTAAGGTAAGGTTAAGATAAGTTACAATCATTCCTTTTTAAAGGATGGTTTGTATTATTAAGATTAAGATAAGCTACATCCACTCCTTATTAAAGGATGGTTGTTTCTAAGATTAAGATAAGACTAAGATTGAGGTGAGATAAGGATGGACTAAGATTAAGAGGGAACATTACTTGAGGAGTTAAATAATTAACTCTCTAATTAAGGGAACGCATTTAAGTCGTTCATTGTGTGTGAACTTTGATTGTTCATATCTGAGTTGTTGTTTACTACACTTTCTATTATGTTGTGCATCTAATCAACCTCCATGCTATCGACAATTAGTCGTCGTAGCCATGTTAGCTTGGGGGCCATGAGGGGATTGTACCAGCATTCGTGCTGACCCCCTCGGGGGCTTTTTTTTTTACTATACAGGTGAACATCAGGAGGCGGCCATCGCGAGAGTAAGAAGGAGTACGAGTGTTAAGGACTAAGTGTGGCCTACGAGTTGTGCATGTACACTCGTATGATAATTGAGTTAGTAAGATGTATAGGATGTGAGAGGATTGTAAGAAGATTATGTATTTGGTTAAGGTTGTAATGCACTATTGTTCGGTATTCTGTAGTCAGACCGTGGCAAGGTCCTGGAGTGTAAAGAATTCCGCGTTGTGACATGTATATGTATATGCTGTTAAGTTGCGAGACCACATTTGGATTGAGTTGGGGTGTTACAAAAAGTGGTATCAGAGCGTAACGCTTGAAGACAAGAAATACCGAACTTAGGAGAATGTTGAGGTTGAGATTGAGTTATGGGTTAAGGGTTGAGAGATATAGTGAGAGGTGCGTTAGTCAGGACTTCCCGGTGTTTACCGAATATCCATAGTATCTAGACCCGCCCTCCACATCCCTAACCCTAAATATGTGGAACAAACGCCAGAGAGAAGAAAGCCTTCTCTTTCTCGGGGAAACCCGATCTGGCAGTTAGTTAATAGTAAGTAATACGAGAAATATCTTGTTGCACAACAGTTAAAGAGAACTTGGAGATTTTAATGGAGCGCATCGGTGAAACAGGCGCTGCCTATGAAATTCTATTAATAAGGGAACGGTAATTACCGGCAACATGGGTCGACATGCTACGCAGTCGAAGTAACCCGCAATACCAATGATAAGGAAAGCACTACGAGTGCAAGGGATAAGGAAATGGTAAGAGACATGAGTACCAGACAATGGTCCGAAGGACCATAACAGTAGGATAATACCAAGCATGAGGATTGAGATTACTGGAAAATCCAGTTAGAAACGGGAACTCCAAACCCCATACAATGAGGAAGGTTACAAAACCTGGCCGACATAGCGCAGGCGACAATAAAGACGCGTACAACTGTATACCGAAATAGGACTACGATGTAATGCCTAAAGGAGAATTATTACTTAATAACCACAACAAAATGTGTGGAGACAGGAGCGAGGATTAAGACATAAGGAAATAACAAGGGGTTCCCTCAGAAAGAGGAACGCCCTGATAAATGACAGTACTGTCAAACAACAAGGAAACTGCCGGATGGTCGGTTATCCAAAATAAGATATTAGCGAAGGAGTCCCGAGGACTACCAAGTACATGGAAATTAGAAGGAAGTATCACTACCAATGTACCTTGTACCAATAGCCCATCCTGCATGGCGCACTTGCCATAGCAAGTGCTACCACGGTTAAGCTACACGGAAAGCTATCATGGCGAGGTAACCGAACGCTACAGTCGTAGTACACATTAACATCGGATTGCAATCTAAAGGACAGAAAAATAAGACCTTGGAAAGGCCCGACGGCCTGACCATGATGAGATGAGATGACACACCAGTCAGCAGGGAGCTGAACTTGGACAGAATACTAAACGATATGAATATGAGCAACGGTACAACCTATTACAACAACAACCGACACTGTGGTAAAAACACCAAACCCGGATCTCAAGGAGGAACCTAAGAGATCGCTCAATAATTCGAGCAAAAGCACTACGTAAGTAACAATATTCATGGAATGTATCAAGAGATACAATAAAGGTAGTCGACTGAACGACTTCCAACAAGGATGGGATAAGACTCCCAGATTGATCACTAAGAATACCAGTAGTAAGCATTCTTCAATGAAGATGTTGGAAAAACCCAGAAAACAAGAGTAAAAGAAATGAACATAAGCTATAACTTACTAAGGACTAAAGATGTACCACCCTGGAAAAGGAAGAGCTCAGAGGACTACCCCCACAGAGCGGGCATAGTCGAGCCGAACAACTGATGAATGACAGTTAATACTGTTTGTTTAACTCATTAACACCCAAGCATGATTGATCATCAACGGGTGGCGTAGTCAACGGAAGTTGAACGAAGCGTTGAGATGGAAGTATAAGATGACAGGATGATATCCAACTTGGACACCTTAAGGCAAACGCCTAATACGAACTTATCCTTATTTGCTAAAAGACATAAGTCTAATAAAATGACAGTATTGTCAAAGACACAAAGTAACCTCAGATCACTAATAAACTTCCATGAAACCCGATACTACATTCAATATGTAACCTAACGGTGGATAATGTTCAAGAAACAAAAACCTATAAGGATGACCTACGGATGAGTAAGAGTACAAGTAATGGACTGAGGCATTAAGCACCAAGAGCCTACGAGCCAAGGATGTTAACCACATCAGAGCCCGAGGCGCAGTAAGTTATAAGAGAGCTTGTTTAAGCCACAAAGGGACTACAATTTGTAGATATGAACGGTTACCAAACCTATAACTTAGATTGGGAAGAACATTACCAAGAAAGGGTACCAAAGAGAATATTGAGATAATGCTAAGGACAGGGGCGGAGAACGAACCATGCCTGTAGGGTGGGGATACCTCTCCTTGTTGTGAGGCCATGAGTGGGAATGAACCCCTCAAAAGGGCTTTCACTTATTAGAGATGCAATACGATTTTGTTAGGGAATGGAAACTGTAAACTTGAGATTACTTTAGAACATACCGGATACACTTGAGTAATAAGAAAGGCTGCAGAGACAGACCTTATATCCAACACCAGGATTTAAGAATCAGTAGTCGTCAGAGATAAACATTGTGAGTGCACATTATGGCACGTCAATTAATCAATGCTCAGAAGAGCTTGTGATGCAGTGAATGACTTCTTCAGGAACCGGTTAAATTACATGGTAAGCAATGCCATAAGGTGGAAAGAATGCGAGGGAAATCAGCCTATTTACGAATCTGCGATTTAAGCAGAACAACTTCATATTAAGAGTCAACTGTTTTACAACGCGGTACAACAACCACCATACACCGGAATGAGAGAACTCCCAGTGTGTTTACACCCAGAAGGGATTGAGTATAAGGTAAGACATGAGAATAAGTGAATAAGAGGTTGCACCATTAATGGGCGACATGGTAAGGGCCAACTACCACGGTAGTAATGGTCGTTAGTATAATATTTATATAAGGGGATTAAGTCATGGTGCGCGGTAAGCGACCATTGTGTATGAGCCGTCAAATATTGACACAGAGGCAATGAGATTTATGAGTTAAGACCAATATAAGTAAGAAAATAAGAAGGTAGACGAACTAAGCATTGATGCCAGTAGTCTGGACCTGGTGAGGTAAGATTTCACAGGAAGCACACTACCCATTCCTTGAGGAACTGGAAGTGCATTCCTAGTTGGACAAATATGAGAAAGAAGATAGAAGGCTCTAAGGAAAGAGACCTAAGCTACTAAGAAATGGAGTCAATACGGAATACAGAAAGGAACTAGAGCATACAATACCCAAAAACATAGTAAATGGATTTTCCTTGATTAAGTTCAAGAAGAACAATAAATGTTATTATGGAACGATGAAAGAGGAGATCGACAACAGAATACTTCATAATTAGCAAGAGCTAAACGTGTGACGGACACTATGAGTTTACTAAAACGAGACGTGGGACGACTGCACCCCACAGGGGCTTGCAGGCCTGACACGCTCATTTATGAGTTAGTCGGGTAAGTAGTAATGTACCAGTAAGGTACCCCATGCATGTAAACGAGTGGTGTAGGAACACGGGAAGTAGTCGACTCCGTACCACCGACAACGATGTAAGCTCAGACAAGAGCAGCCATTACCACAAACAGTCGAAGAGAAGAATTCAGTTGAACCAGTAACGCAAGGGAATCAGAGAACAAATAATTAAGGACTATGAAGTGCGAGAAGCACGGATTGTTAAGTATAGACATAGGACATGTCTTAAGATAAATAAGATTAAACTGTAAAGTGCAATAAGCACTAAACAGTAGTTTCAGATTAAGAATCATCCTCAGACCAAAGGTCAGTTGAAGGTAACAATTTAGACATTCGAGAAAATACTAAGAGTATGAGCATAAGATCTTCAAGGAGAATGGATAGACGAGTTACAACTCATTAAGGCCGTGTATATATAAAGATAACACGTGTCCATTGAGAGACCAATATTCCTAAACTGTAAGGAGGCAGAAGGATATACAATATAAAAGGATAAGCGAGGCAGTTAAGCCTAAGATTATCAGAGTCGCGCAAGCTAGCAGACCACTACCTTTGAGATTAGACCAAACTAAGTTAAGGAAATGGTATAAGTACCGTAAGAATCTTCGATACAGAGACTAAGTCATTTCGGATCGAATTATAAGTAAGATAGATGACGTGGAAGCTAGAATGCTTAGTAAGAATTAGACATCTTGAACTTATGTCAAGGATGATATAATGCTGATTACGTGGGCGTAATCCATTTTAAGGGGGGTAGAGCGAAAGCCCTTAGCGTATGTTTGTGTACTGAGTACATAAACTACGGTGTGCATAGCACAAAATAATTTGAGAATATGTTTTACATAAACATTTTGAGATAAATCATGGTTATTGCACACATAAAGATGTGAATACCATACATATTAAGTACTTATCTTGTTAACTCCGGTGTGAGTACAAGTTAAGAGAATTAAGGAAGAGGATTAAGAGACTTAAGAAATAAGGAATATATATGAGGTATGAGTCGATATGAGACTATGTGTGAGATAAGAATAAGATAACACTATGAGATATTATTTGATATGAGTATGAGGAAGGAAACAGTAATGCTATGAGATAAGATGGTGAGAAATGGTATGAGACTGATATAGAACTTAGTGGGAATTTAAGTCTTGAGGTAATTACTAAGAGATGAATTGGAAATGCTTGATGGACTGAGTCCACACTTTGGAGATGTATTGATTATGATTAGAAGAACTAAAAAGATAGAAAATTGGACATGAGTGAATTATTTGGATGTTTGAAAATGAGGTGGGAGGTGGAACTTGATTTTCTAGGGATCAAGGGAAACCGAACACAAATTGGGGTGGAAGGATAGTTCTACACTGATGCTGATCACATCAGGGTAGGATGATTCCTGAAACTCCCTACCAGTGGTCACAATTAAATCACACTATGGATAGAGGCCTTAGGATAAAAATGAAATTGGAGTTGATTGTATTTTAATTAGAGGAATTATTCCTCACATGACCTCGAAAAAGGATTACCTTTTTACTGAGTCTCGCCCATGAAGTCGAGGACGCACGAGCCTTTGTCTTCGGACCGGTGACATGGGGAGAGCAGAGTGTTTTGTATTCTGGCCCATGGTGACGAGGACGAATGAGCCATTGTCTACGGACCGGTGACATGGGAGAATACGTTGGAAATTATGTGAATGTTTTGATCATCAAGAGGAACAAAAAGAATTTTGAGTGCTATACATGCGTAAGCATGTTGTGTGATATTTAAGGATAAGCATATGGTGGACCTAAGGATTGATGAGTTTGAGTATACATAATTATGATCTGTATGATCTAAGGAATGAGGTAAGACATGTATTCTAATAAGATAAGATGCATGGGAACTTTGGGGACAAATTTCTTTTAAGGGGGGTAGATTGAAATACCCCAAGCCTAAGTATGCTAAGTAAACATCAAATTATGATGTAATAAGGCTAGAATATGCCTTAGAAAGATTGGTAGACAATTTAAACCAAGGAAAACACAAAAAGTGCCTTAAGGGCAATAAGGGCAAAAATGTGCTCTAAGCTTGGAGAGACTTGGGTGAGTACCCAAATCTCATGATAAAACCTTAGTAATATTCTAATGGTCATTTTAAAACAATTATCAAAGAAAACCAAGCTTGAAAACAAGTTAAAACGTAAAATGTGCTTTAAGAAGTCTTAAAGCACATTTTTGAGAAATTGTCTTAGAATTGAGTTTTGAGTGGCTAGATGTCCATCGTTACTCTTTAATCAACATGTGTACTAATTAGTATCACATTAGGAAGTCTAAATCAATGGGAAATCAAAAATTTCAGAAATATGTGCATTAATTAGTGAATAGTGCCAAATAGTGACTAGTTTAAGTTTTAATCTATATAAGCTAATAAGTTGGTCAACAAAGACCATGACTTGCCTTATTTAATAAAAAGGCCGGTTTTCTAAGGGTGGTGAATCACCACAACATGTTAGTTAAGTTGGAAAAAGAGAGGAAATAAAGTAAGGTAACTATTCACCCTTTTTAGAAAATATCTCATTAAGCTTACTTCCCTCCTCTTCTTTCTTCATTCTATTACTCTTCCACGGTTTTCTTCATGCTCTTCATCCTCTCAAACCGAGAGAACAAGCTCCATTGTTGCCTCACCTTGCCTTGTCTACAACTCACTCATTTTAGCTCCAAATAAAACACTAAACACATATTATTCTTAGTTAGCTCAAGCTCTAGCTATCTATCTTTTCAAATCCTTCAAAGCTCCATTTCGGTGCCAAGAGGAAACTCCATTGATGGAGGAAAATCAAGTTTGAAGAGCTCATTAGCTTCTCCATTCTCTTAAGGTAAAGAAAATGTAAGAAAAACCAAGTTTCCACCACTTCTTCTACATGGCCGAAAATTTCTACTCATGAGGCCTTGTTTTTATGCCTTGTTCTAGCTTGATTTATTCACCAAGGACTAGAGGAGGTTCTATTTCATTCAATGCCCAAGTCTACCTTGAGACTTCAAAGGTAATCATCCACTTTTATGCCTTAGAACACATTTCTAACCTAGGGTTTCATTCCTTGAGGTTAGTGTATTGTTTAGTACTCATGTGAGTCATTGAATATTGGTTAGAACATTGGCAAAGGAAGTTTAAGTGGTGGCCGATATTCATTCAAGAAGAAGGTCTAAGGAGGAAGATAAGATAAGCTTGAGAAAACAAGGTAAATTACTTACCTAATGGTGGTTAAGGTTTAAGGAATGAGTTTTAGATGAGTACCAATGTAGCCTAGGGCTTACATTGTGTATTGGGTTATATAACCTAAGAAAAAGAACTTAAATAAGCTTGTGAACTTGTGACTAAGGAGCCAATGGGAATGAGTTAGTAATATAAGTTTAAGGTGGATTTTAAGAGCATTATAATTACTATGAGATTGATGGGTGTATTTGCAGGTTGAAGGCTTTTATGTGGGAAATTCAGTGTTTAAGTTTAAGTCATTTAAGGGCCTAAGAGCCATGTCATTTAAGAGCCTTGGTGCTATGCAATTTAAGATTATTGCAATATGATGAGTTTGTTGTGAATGAGTTGGTTTGGGTGAGAAGATATGATGGGAAAGAATTTGATATGTGTGAGATGATTGAATGAGGAAAACAATGTGTTTGGGCATGATAATATGCTAGAGGAGCTATGGCGAAATTTGAGTAGAAAACAAGGTGTTTAAGGGATGGTGGTGAGTTAATATGCCCTAGGGTTCACTAGGGATCATTAAGAGGAATTTGAGTGGAAATAAGTTAACTAAGAAGTTCTTGAGGATGAGGATGACCTAGAGACGTCTAGGAGGAATTAGAGGATTGGTGAGCGTATTAAACCACCAAAATCATGACATGAGGAATGTAAGACTTGTGCATAAGTTTTAGGAGAAGGTGTATAATGCTTTAAGGTGATTTAGGTATGAACTAGAGAAGAAACTTCAAGCAACTACATAAAGGAATTTTAGATGGTGAAAGATGCTTGGGAGATGATGTTATAGTGATGAGGAAACATTTTGGCATAGTGGTTACATTAGGTATGAACCACCACCTAGAAACCTAGTGAGAAATGTTACAAGTGTTGGCATGGTTACAAGGAAAAATGCATAATGATTAAAGTGGATGTTGGTGAGTGATTTAAAGTTTTAGTGGTTGGCTTAAGGTGTATTTGAGGTGCCCAAATGAGGTTATAACATATTAGGATAAATGAGGAGAAGTTTGGAGTCAAATGGGAATTTAGAAACAAGGTTCTGGAGCCGACCGACCTTGGGACCGGACCTGCAAGGTCGGTCGAGCTCAGTTTACACTGCCGGAGGGAAGTTTCTGGAACCGACCGAACTTGGGGACCGGACTTGCAAGTTCGGTCGGGCTTGTAATTTGTGAAGGAATTAAGTCTCTGGAATCGACCGAACATGGGACCGAACTTGGCAAGTTCGGTCGAGCTTAAATTTCCCTCGGGGAAACTCTCGGGAATGGACCGACCTTGGGGACCGGACTTGCAAGGTCGGTCGGGGTAGAATTTTCAAGCGGTAATATGTTCTGGAATGGACCGACCTTAGGTAAGGTCGGTCGGAAGTTCGGTCGAGCCAAAAAAAAAAGAGAGAAATTTTGAATTCTAAGGATGGTGATAGGTAATAGGGTATACCTTTGGTAGGGTGGTAATGATTAGGACCCTAAGAACTTAAGGGATTAAGTTAAGTTAAGTATAAACTTAAAAGTTTAAGGTTAAGTTGTAAGATTAAGTTGTAAGACTTAAGAGGTAGGTGGGAATCATTATGGGTTAAGCAAGTTGAATAAGTTGAATTAAGATAAGTGATTAACAACCTAAAACTGAATGAATGTTTTAGGGCTTGAGTATTTGGACTCCGGAAGAGAGTAAGCAACTGAACGACTAACGGTGAACGGTACAGTTCTTCTTGTGACCTGCTTGCTAACGAGGTGTCCCTCGGCTTGTGTGCTATTTGTTTTGTGTGCTCACTAAAAAAGATAAAGCATGCAACCGGATTATTATGATTATTGTATTGTTGTGTGATGTTTGAAAACTAACACAACATACCGTGAGAACTTACTAACCAACGTTTAGTAAGGAATTGAGTGAGACTAAGGAATGCTCCCTAATATGGGTTGATATAAACCGAAAGAGGTTAACCAACAAACATGGTCTTGAGACTATTACTAACTGGAACTTGAGTGAGGAAACCCGGGACCGATCTCCGGTCATGCATGCTAAGGAAAAAGGGGGACGGTATCTGAATCAGATCCGCCCTCCGCTTAAGGACTTGTCTTCGGACTTGTAGCCTAGGGCCGGTTGCCGGCTCAGCTACCTGGACTCCCGTCCAGGGTAGGTGGCATTAAGATGGTGCGGTGGGATCACCTAAATCCCAGGTTTGGACTTAGGCTACAACCATTCCCCTCCAGGAACGGTTTGTATTCTGAGAATAAGTCAAGATTAAGATAAGTTACAATCATTCCTTTTTAAAGGATGATTTGTATTGTTAAGATTAAGATTAAGGTAAGATTAAGATAAGTTACAATCATTCCTTTTTAAAGGATGTTGTATTGTTAAGATTAAGATTAAGATTAAGGTAAGATTAAGATAAGTTACAATCATTCCTTTTTAAAGGATGATTTGTATTGTTAAGATTAAGATTAAGGTAAGATTAAGATAAGTTACAATCATTCCTTTTTAAAGGATGATTTGTATTGTTAAGATTAAGATTAAGGTAAGATTAAGATAAGTTACAATCATTCCTTTTTAAAGGATGATTTGTATTGTTAAGATTGAGATTAAGGTAAGGTTAAGATAAGTTACAATCATTCCTTTTTAAAGGATGGTTTGTATTATTAAGATTAAGATAAGCTACATCCACTCCTTATTAAAGGATGGTTGTTTCTAAGATTAAGATAAGACTAAGATTGAGGTGAGATAAGGATGGACTAAGATTAAGAGGGAACATTACTTGAGGAGTTAAATAATTAACTCTCTAATTAAGGGAACGCATTTAAGTCGTTCATTGTGTGTGAACTTTGATTGTTCATATCTGAGTTGTTGTTTACTGCACTTTCTATTATGTTGTGCATCTAATCAACCTCCATGCTATCGACAATTAGTCGTCGTAGCCACGTTAGCTTGGGGGCCATGAGGGGATCGTACCAGCATTCGTGCTGACCCCCTCGGGGGCTTTTTTTTTACTACACAGGTGAACATCAGGAGGCGGCCGTCGCGAGAGTAAGAAGGAGTACGAGTGTTAAGGACTAAGTGTGGCCTACGAGTTGTGCATGTACACTCGTATGGCAATTGAGTTAGTAAGATGTATAGGATGTGAGAGGATTGTAAGAAGATTATGTATTTGGTTAAGGTTGTAATGCACTATTGTTCGGTATATTCTGTAGTCAGACCGTGGCAAGGTCCTGGAGTGTAAAGAATTCCGCTGTGACATGTATATGTATATGCTGTTAAGTTGCGAGACCACATTTGGATTGAGTTGGGGTGTTACACGAAGTCTTTGAGAAATTTCAAGCCTTTGCTGGAAAAGTCCGAGCACAACTCAATCTCAAGATCAAAACTCTTCGGTTTGATCATGGGTCAGAGTTTGAGAATCAACAAATCATGGATATGTGTAAACAAGATGGGATTAGTCACACATATTCAGCACCAAGAACACCCCAACAGAATGGGAAGTTGAGCAAAAGAATAAAACACTACAAGAGGTAGCCAGGGCCATGCTATTGGGGAGTAGTCTTCCTCAGTTCTTCTGGGTAGAAGCGGTGGCAACTGCATGCTACATCACAAAGAGAACGCTCATACGACCTATCCTCAATAAAACTCCCTATGAGTTAATGAAAGGAAGAAAACCAAACATAAGTCACTTCAGGACATTCGGTTGCAAATGTTATGTCCACAACAATGAAAAGAGTCCCCTTGGAAAGTTTGATGCCAGAAGTGATGTGGCCATCTTCTTGGATACTCAGAAAGAAGTCGGGCATACAAAGTATATAACAAAAGGACAGTGAAGGTGGAGGAAAGTGTGCACGTAGTCTTTGATGAGCTGACGTACACAAGTTCAAGGAATATGATGAAGATAAAGAACTTGGATTCAATCTAGCTGATCAGGATCACATAGATAATCCCAAAGATGAATCACCAACTGAAGAAAACTTGCCCGACAGGTCAGCGACAAGTCAACAAAAGGTTGACGAAGGAAACAATGATATCGAGGATCCTCTCTCTCCATCAACCATTCATCAATCTCGTTCTTTGTACAAAAATCATCCATTGGAGAATATCATATCAGACATATCCAAAGGAACTCAGACAAGAGCACAAACTCGAGATCTTATGGCCTTCTCAACGACAGGCTCACCCATCGAGCCTAAGAACGTCAAGGAAGCTCTTCGAGACTCAGACTAGATCAATGCAATACAAGAAGAACTAAACCAGTTTGAAAGATGCAAAGTCTGGCATTTTGTGCCTCGTCCTACTCATCAAGGAGTACTTGGCACAAAATGGCTCTTTAGAAACAAGCTGAATGAAATGGGAGAAGTTGTTAGGAACAAAGCTCGTTTGGTAGCTCAAGGATATCGTCAACAAGAAGGAATAGACTTCCAAGAAACCTTCACTCCAGTAGCAAGGATGGAATCTATCAGATTACTAATTGCATTTGCTGCACACAAAGGAATCAAACTCTTCCAACTTGACATCAAAAGTGCCTTCCTAAATGGGTACGTCAAAGAGGAAGTGTATGTTGAGCAGCCTCCAGGTTTTGAGACACAAGAAGGAAAAGACATGGTACTCAAACTTGACAAAGCTCTTTACGTGCTCAAACAAGCACCAAGATCATGGTATGATCGCCTGTCCTCATATCTATTGAAAAACCACTTTAAAAGAGGTAAAGTAGACAAAACTCTATTTGTTTACAACAACAAAAGAGATTTCCTAATTGTGCAAGTATATGTTGATGATATAATTTCAGAGCCTCTGATGAGAAATAACGTAAAAAGTTTGAAGCATTGATGAAAAAGGAATTTGAGATGAGTGATCTGGGAGAATTGAAGTTCTTCCTAGGACTTCAAGTCAAGCAGAATGATGAAGGGACCATCATATCCCAAGAGAAGTACGTAATAGATTTGTTGAAGAGATTTGAAATGGAGGAATGTAAGATGTTTGACACAGCAATAGCAGTTGGCACTAAGATGGGCATCATGACTGGTGACCGACCGGTCGACCAGCGATCTTACTGAGAGATGATTGGTTCTCTACTATATTTAACTGCTAGTAGACCTGACATCATATATAGTGTTTGCTTATGTGCCAGGTTTCAAGCAAATCCAAGAGAAAGTCATCTCACAGCTGTAAATAGAATCCTACGTTACTTAAAAGGAACTATGAATCTTGGTCTCTTCTATCCTAAGTTCAATACTTGTAACGTTGTAGGATTTTTAGATGTAGACTATGGAGGATCTATCATAGATAGAAAGAGCACTTCAAGGATGACATTCTTTGTTGGGTTTTGTCTGATTGCATGGGGATCGAAGAAACAACAAAGTGTTGCAATCTCAACAGCTGAATCTGAATACATTGCTGCGGCAAGCTGCTGTGCTCAACTCCTATGGCTTAAACAACAAATTGGTGACTATGGCGTCAAAACAGGTACTTTACCAATTATGTGTGATAATACAAGTGCCATCTATATTTCCAAAAATCCTGTGCATCATTCTCGTACCAAACATATTGACATTATACATCACTTTCTTAGAGATTGTTGTGAAAAGGAATTAGTTGGTTTAAATTATATTTCTACTGAAAACCAACTAGCTGATATCTTTACTAAGCCATTAAGTAGGGAAAGGTTTACTAAGATTGTTCATGATCTTGGAATGATATTCATTAATCATAGTTAAAGTGACTTTTATTTCCCACAATCGGTCACCGACATGTGAGCAACACCTGTTATATTGTCGTTCAGTAGTCAATGATCAGTTTAATGCATAGAAATCATGTCAAACGACTACTTGAAGCAGATATGTCATTTTTGACAAAGTGAGATTAGGTTAGAGATAGTCCAATGGATAGAAACGGGAAAAATTCTCAACAGATCGCTGACAACCATCACGACCACTGGTTATGAATAGTACCATTAAGACATGTCAGCGAGCGGACGAGGAGCGGTCGCCAACCGTTCCTCGATATCTATAAAAGGGCGATGGGAGTTTTACTCTTATCACACTATTGCCCTCACTCTCTAATCTCTCTAAGCACTCAGAGCATCTTCTCTTCTCTCTCACAAAACTTCCTACGAGATTTATAGCAAAAATCCCTTGCCTCAAAGCGGTTAAAGAACACACAAGCAAAAAGTTCTAAATTCCAGTACAAAATCCTCTACACTGAAAATGGCACCCAAGACTGCTCTACGATCAAAAGCTAAAGACAACCCCATAGAAGTTTCCACGCAATAAGTGGCCGACATCCAACAAACAGAATCTCCAACTCGACTGACAAGGGAGGAGGAAAATGAGCTTACGGTTAAAGTAGTACAGGAAAGGAACCTTCTCGCCAGTGAGGTAGAGTATATAAAATCCCATATTCCCAAAACCTACTACCTTATCAAATCCGACACTTTCAAACCCACTATCATTCCTGATCCTACTCCCACATAAGAACTAAAAATGTCTTCTCCTGCCCCCTCACCTAAAACCACCAAAATCACCACAAAGCAATCCAAACAAATCAAGAGCCATTCCACCACCATAACTGGTCATGTGACATGTGCATCAAAGCATAATCAAAAGCCAACAACACCACAAAAATCTCACTCTACCCTAGAAAAGGCCTCACGACAACTACACTTCTCTGATGAAGAAGAAGCAACTATCTCAGCTGAAATTGAGGCAGTTGTACAACAACTGAAAGAAGAAGAGGTTCAAAACAATGAACCAACGCAAAAGGACACTTCAGTAGAGGAGATACACCAAGAGACAGTAGCTGACTTTAAGGAAGAGGTGAATCTCATCGCCGAGTCTTGGGAACCGCTCATCAACAGATCCCCGACACCTCAACGACAGCTTCAGGTTGAAGATAGTGACACAGAGTTGCCATCACATGTCATATTCACGCACAAGGAGCGTGAGCAACTAAAGAAGGCAAAGGGTAAAAAGAAGATGGTCCTTTCGCTACATGCTGAAGAGCTCGAGGAGCTCCTTCAAGCCAAGAAGGCCGTTGCCAAGCCTCAACCACCTCAATCTCTAAAGCGCCTAAGAAACTCAAGGAGATTGAGCCAGCCTTGATCAAGGCTGAGAATGTCAACGACAGATCTTGTCCCGTCTTACCTAAGACGTTGGACATAGAGTGGATGGAAAAGATGGGCCTAGGAGAGATCGTCAAGCTATTGGAGTTCCAAGGATGGGTAGACTTCTTCCAGAAACCTATCCTTGTCTACACAGAGCTGCTCAAAGAACATATGAGACATCTTGGACCACTCCAAAATGATGAAGATGATGACTACCTCCTCTCAATAGTCCAAAAGGCTCAAATTGCTATCTCCAAGTCTTGGATTTGCAAGACTTTCAAACTAGATCCAAAAGGTCTGGTCATTTCCAAGGAAACGACTTGGAATGACCTAGGATACCAAGGAGAGAAGATGGTCAACCTGCTCAACAAAGGGGCAACAATGAAAAACTTCAATACCATGGACATGTCCATCACCGACAGAGTCCTCTTCAACTTAGTCACCGACAACATCACCCCAAGGAACCAGCGCACCCACATTGTCAATGCCCGGGATGTGAGGCTGTTGTTCGCACTCAAGACCAAGGAGAAAATCGATCTGCCAGCCATGATTCTCCTCACTCTAGATGAGAGTCGTTAAGTAAACCAAGGTTTGGTACACGGGGGAGTGGTCACCGTGGCACTTCTGGAGAGTGGAGTGGACACCAACAGGTTCCACGAGTGCGCGCGCACCACTTAGGACTGCATATGCTCCGAGATGCTATCCGAAATGGGGATAAAGACTAAAGGAGATAAGCTCGTTGCCATCCAGAAGCCCACAAAGAGTGAGGAAGCACGATCAGAATCGCGAGCAACCACAAGAGGTTCAGGACTCAAAAGGAAGAGAAGTCTCTCACCGGTCCACGACAGGTCAGGGACCAGTCTGGATACTTCAACTCGGGACGTTCTTCAGCGAGTAAGAGTCACTCTTACCGTTGTACAGGCTGTCTCCACTGAACCAAGTGTTCATCACATGGTTCAAGGAGCAATAGATTTTATAGATTCTCACATAGCCTGAGCGTTCTTTGTCTCCTATAGACTTGAGTGAAACCATGAGAGTTAGAGTTAGGATTAGGTTTTTCTTTTCCATCAAATGTTTCATTTTGCCGTTGAATATCTGTTTCAAAGTACCTTTTGATATCAATGAAAATGCAACTGGTTTTTGTATACTTGAATGCTTATGATGGGTATGAAATAATTTATTGTCTTGGTTGCTTCTTCCTTGATTAAAAATTGTAAAATGATCTGAGATATTTAGTCCCATCCATTCCACTAATCCAATCTCAGACCTTGACACCTAAAAAGCCTACAAACATAGCCCACAAGACGTAGTACCTCATTAAATGCCACTCACTGACCAATCGTTGATCATATCCAACTGTCTATAAAAACTTGCTTACTTCATCTGCCACTCACACCCAGTCCTTCACATATCACACAATGGCACAAACTCCATAAAGTTCATCTAGCTCAAATGAGCAAACCATTCACTCCACCATTCACAAGTTCATGGCCACAAAACATCCAAAGAAATACGTCGCCCAAAGCTATGTTCAACCAGACTCCAACTCCCTTACAGCTTGGTCTATCACCTCAAGTGTCACTCTATCACATACACATTCTCCACACTGCACGGAGTTCACCATAGAGTCCGATGAATCCGACCTTTCTGCCACAGCTGAATCACCTTTGATCAATCTTACCAAAGCCAAACCTTCTTGGATCAAAGCAGCTTTTTCGGAAGAAGAGCCTTTTGGATTAGAAGATTATGAATGGGATACCCAACTACGTCACTCCATCTAGATTATCTTGATCATGTTTTGTTGTTTATACTCTATGTAATTTCTATGTCTATCATCCTTGTGTTATGTATCATCTGAATGAAAACTTTATCCACTTTGGTCATAGTATAACTTTAATACCCCGGATCTAAAAATGGTGATTAAATTACTCTAATATGATTATTAAAGGCCTAATGGTGCCTAAAGAGTATTGGTAAAGAAGATAAAATCAAAAGAAAAGAGAAAACGCTTGAAAAGCGAAAAACGCTAAAACGCGCGTTAAATAAGTATAGGAGGTATAAGACCTCGGTTAGGGTCCGAGATGGATTCCTAAGGCTTTTTTAGGCCTAATTAGTATACGGGAATGATTCCCGAAGAAAACGGATCCAAATAATGGATTAAAACGCTAACGGAGTTTTAAAGCACATTTTTCGAGAAAACCCAAAAATGTGACTTTAAGTGGTCAAACAGACCTGTAAAAATTATAGTTGATTAAATAACTATAAAAAGTATTAATGGAAGCTTAATAACCATTAAAAATAAAGAAACGAGAAAACAAAAATCCGAAAAACGGGCCCGGTTAGTGAATAGTGCCAAACCGGGTAAAATAACGAGCGTTTTCTGTCAGAAAACCGAAAAAACGCTCCAGCTTACTAATATGGTGGGGGCCGATTTTAGTCTTGTGATCCCCTCTCAACCATAACTAGTTAACTAATATATTATGTCAAAAAGCATAAAGAAATAGTAAAAGTAGAAAAGGTAAACATAACTACCTTTCCGCTTCCCTCTCCTCATTTTCCATTCCCCACCGTGAGACTCCTATCTTTCCTCTTTTCCTCTCTTCTTCCTCCTTGAACGATTTGAGCTGCAACAAGGAGACTCCCAGCTCCTTCATTTTCTTCCTCTTTGCCCAAGCCTTATAAGGCTCCAAATGAGAAAATAATCACATATTTGAACTCCTCTCATCAAGATCCACACTTCCCTCTTTCCAAAATTCGAAAAGGATGAATTCCATTTTTATGGGGTTGGCCATTTGAAGAGAAAAGCAAACACCTTGAAGCTTGAGTTCTCTTTCTATCAAGGTAAAATAATTCAAAAAACCCATGTTTCCTCATTGTTCCACCTTGGCCGATTTTGGGCTCTGATGACTCTCTTTGATTCTGTTTGAGCTATTCTCCAAGTTTAAATGGTGGTGGAAGTTCCTCTAAGATTCAAGAGGGAGAACCATTCAAGAATTTCCAAAGGTAAAACCTAACTTGGTGCTTTAAGCATCTTTGTGAATTCTAGATTAATTGATGAGCCTAAGAGAGTTCCATGGTGCTTAATTTCCAATTTGAATGCGGCTAGAGAAATGGGCAAATGAATTGCCTTGGCCGATTTTGAATGAAGGGAAGAGGAGAAGAGGAGAAGAGTAATTTAAGGAAACTTAAGAGAATTCAAGGTAAGAAACCAACCCTAATGTATATTCTATATGTATTAGAATTTGGGTTGGGTTAATAAATGAATGAACCCCACTTGAGTGTTGTAGAAATGTGCTTGTATAGTAATAATACAAGGGAGAAAACATTTGTGAAATAAAGTGTTTGATTTATGAGCTATGCACTTTATGGATTATGCATTGTGTTGCATTTGGAGAATTGATGAGTTTTGTGTTTTTTTTATGTGTGCTGATAGAACCCTTGGGGTTTGGCTAGTTGTAGGATGAATTAAATGAAGAAAAGAGTTTTGGGCAATGCTAGAGAAGTAGCCAAGTTATGGCCAAATTTGTGTAGAGATCTAAGTGGATCAAGTATTGATTTGAGTGGAGAATAACCTAGGAATGGCTAGGTATGCATGGAGATTGAATTGGCTTAGAAAATCACCATGGGAATACTTGTGTAAAGGTGGGAGATTGATGCAAAAATCTGTAGCAAAAGAGTGGTTTAGTGCCTTTGGAGTTTTTAGAAAACAAAGAAGATTTAAGGCTTTAAGAGTGAGTCTTGGAACTTGGTGTGAGTTGTGCATTATGTTGGAAGATAAGGAATGGTCAAAATGAAAGAGAACAAAATGCAAAGAGTTGAGGAGAGGTTAGAAAAATGCACAAGTGTGCTAGGTGTTGAAATGAGAATGAAAAATGTGTGAATTTGAACAAGAATTTGAGTAAGGGTTGAACCCATGATTGAAGAGTTTTAGAGCATGTTTTAAGGTGATTAAACATGTAGGAATCTTGGGGAAAGATTAGGGAAAGATTGGGTGTGGATTAAAGATTGAATTGGGGTTGAAAAATGATGTATGTTGCAGGTTTTAGCAGGGTCCGGGACCTAGTCCTTGGACAAAGTCCCGGACCACCCCTTTAAATTGCGCCGAGAGTAAAAGCCATACCTGGTCCGGGACTTAAGATAGGACAAGGTCCCGGACCAGTGCTGAAATCCTGCCGAGAGTTACCAAATGGATTGGTCCGGGACTTAGGGTAAGGACCAAGTCCCGGACCACCCCCAGAAATGCCCCGTGAGTGTTTTAAAGGTACCTAATGATGGGGGGTTTGAATGTTAATGATGTTATAAGATGTTAAGGCCTTGTTTGGTGACATGTAAAGGCCCTAGGAAGTGTAAGAAAGTGTTAGAAGTGATTGAGAAGTGAGAACTCACATTAACAAGTGTAAAACCGAGATAACGGGATAAACGGGTAAGTACGGGAGAAGCATTTAATTATGTACCGTATGATCTTAGTATTAATAATAATGTTTGGAACATTATCAGAGAATCGTGTGTGACCCGAGCATGGTGAGATGACACGGTAAAAGTAAAACCCCGGTGAAAGGTATGATTTTCTCATACTCCGCGTGCTAACCGTTACGTTGATTTGTGTGTTTGTGTGCCGGCTTAATCAAGATTAAAGCATGAAAATAATCCCTTGTTTGATTATGTATGCCTTGATGTATGTTGAATGTGCTAACATACTTGTATGCCGGTGTGGTCTAACATAGTGAATGGACCGACTCGTAGTGAGTAACGTTTGGCTAGAGACCCATATATCGGGTCGCCGCTTATGATAACGAAAACGTGCAAACACATAAACTATCCGTTAAAGTATAACGATAACGCAATCATATGAACTCCCTAGAATGTGAGGAGAAGTACGGGTTGAGTAAATACCCGATAATGGTTAGAAAACCACATTGAAACAATCCACGAAACAAATGAGAGTGGAAAGATAATGAACCTCCTTCAAGAGGATTTAAGATAGTTCGAAGATGTGAACTAGTGAAGAAGGTAAAAGAGACCTGAGGGATTAGTAACTCCCTTGAGACATGGTCGACCTCCTATATGAGGATTTTACCTGATATATGTGAATAACCGAAAGTATGAGTAAAGTAAATGTATGGGTAACTCTTAAAACCTAAGATTAACCAAACTTAAGTAATGTTCCCAAGGTCATTGGAAACATCGAGAGTGATGCTTCTAGACTAATATACATAATATTATTATAGCTCCGAGAGAGGAGTGTATGGGAATGAGAGTAGTCTGAGAGTAGTCGGACCTAAGTAAAAGAGTTAGGAACTAAGAGAGAGTTCCGTGAGCTAGTTGAACCTTCCCACCATGCTAGACCCAGAGTAGGGTCGAAACCGGGGAAGTAAGACTATGCTAGTAAGCCATGAGTTTTGGCCTAAGTATGTTCTAAGAGTAACAAGCATGACGTAGGAGACCTGTAGCGTCTCGAGAATCTACAAGAGCTTGAGTATAATTAACCCAAGAGTGTGGGTGAGATAACGAGTATAATTAACCCAAGAGTGTGGGTGAGATAATGAGAATAGATAACCCAAGAGTGTGGGTGAGATAATAAGTATAAGAACCCGAGAGAATGGGTGAGTGTAGTACGAGTAGCCCAGGAGAATGGGTGTGTATACGAACAAGTAACCCGAGAGTGCGGGTGAGATATTGAATAAGTAAACCAGGTATAGTGAGGTATAACCCTCAAGGCCTAAGAGTAAACAGATACAACTAACAACCTTGTTATGTTAGTTAGGAATTGTGTTCCGTGATTGGATGTAGATTCCTTGAGTAATACACATATATATATTGTATTGCGATGATGCATGTTGTTTGACTAATGAACTCCATGTATATCCGACAAAAGTAGTCGACGTACCCCGGTTAGCGCTCGGGGTATGCGAATTTCATATGCAGCGTTAAGCTGAGCCCCTAGGGGCGATGTTTTTATTTTACAGGTACACCGATGATGTTACCGTTCGAGAGTAGGACGGGGTCGGTGGGTTGCATGGGTAGTTAGTTTTAATTACTTATGTATTGAAGGAAGTGTAAGACCGAATATGTTGTCAGCATCCATTCATTGTAGACTCGGTATAGTAAAGAAAAGATTTGAATATTGTATTTGTATTGTGTACTCGGTTGTTCCAGTTCGTCAGACCGTTACGGTATGTAAGAAAGGCCTGGTTAGCCATATGGGTGGCTAACGGCGTTGTTTCACCCCTCGTTGTAATTAGAGTTCCGCTGCGTGAGTAGGAGTATTTAGTACGGTTTAAGAGGTAACATGAGATTAACGGTTGGGGTGTTACAAAAATGGTATCAGAGCGAAGTATCGCTCTGATGACTGGAAATACCGAGCTTAGGAGATACCGAGTTAGGAATTAGAGACTTAGGGCTAAGGGTTGAGTGGTAGCGTAAGAGATGCGCTAGTTAGGAACTTCCAGTATAATCTGGATACCTACGATACCAAACCCGCCCTCCACAATCCCCGTATTAAAAGCTTGGGAAAGAACGCCAAAGAGACGGGAAACCCGATCTGGCAGTTATTAAATAATTCATTATGAACCAGAACCTGTCATGTGGTAGATCCCGAGAACCGGAGATCCCGGAGACGGATCCCACTGGAACGACAATAACCGCACGCAATGGCGGGAGATCGAAAATCCTAATCCAAGGAGACCAGAATTTGTGGCAGCATGGGGCGACATGCTTAGCAGTCGCGAGAACCCAGCTGGTCGAGCAGCAGCAAGAAGGATGCACCAACCGTGCAACAAGACTGACTCATGAGAACTAACGGGAACCGGGACACATGTCCACAGACCGCCATGGCTATGTAATACCACTAACGGTATACTAACCGACTAAGAATTTAGTCAAGAGTAGGTACCCCCACCCTGCCACACCCGAAGAGGTTGCAATACCTAACGGGCATAGCTTAAGCAGCTACAAGCATAATTATGGGGTACACCCGAATAGGACTACAGTAGTAGTGCCTAAATGACTTAAACCTCGGTAACCACAGTGAAGACGTGGGAGCGAGAACGAGGTAGATCACAGAACTAAAGTAATTAAGGAACTCCGAGAGTGGAGAAGCACCTAAATGAATGACAGTCATGTCAAGAGGAATGAGAAGCAACTCTAAGGAGTAGTTATCCTACTAAAGGATCAAAGGAAGAGCCGACAAGGCTACCAAATACAATGTGAACAATACCGTGACCGGTATGAGTTAACCTAAAAACCGCCAGTACCGCGCACTTGCCATGGCAAGTGCAATATTAATGCGACTATTAAGAGGCGCTTTGACAAGTGACTAGTACTTAGCAAGTACCAAGACGGCGAACGAAGTCAATATAGTAACTTAAACCTTAAGAACTATGAAACAAAACCTTGGAAAGGCCTAACGGCCTGACCACTGTATAACGAACATACCAGTCAGCGAGTAGCTAGACCTGGTAAGAAACAACCGGCATTGAAATGCCATGAAGAATTTACCTTCAAAACACAAATTTTCCAAAAACCCCCAAATTTTTAAAACCAAACCAGAGAACCACGGTAAGTTATCCTAGGACGATATAAGAGGAGTTGGCGACAGAATACTTCACTTAGGCGTGTGACCGACACTACGGTGTACTAAACGAGACATGGGACGACCGCACTCCGAAGGAGCTTGCGGGCCTGACAGACCAGTTATGAGTTAGTCGGGTAAGTGGTAACGTATCAATAAGATACTCCATGTATGTATACAAGTAGAGTACGGAACACGGGAAGTAGCCCACTCCATACTACGGACGGAAGAGCCAATTCAAACCAAGACAGTTGGACACCTCGGATGACCGAAGAACACAGAGAAGCTTACCAAGCTAAGGAGTCAAGAATCCAGTAAGATGATGGATCTAAGAATATAGCATAGAGAAGTGCGAAAAGCACATAGTATTAAATATAGACATTGGATATGTCTCAGAAATCTAGGAGGAAATACCTAATAACTGGAATGTATACCAGCGTAAGTAATATGACGAAAGCCTAAAATGAACATATTAATGTTCGATAACGGATAGAGTTCCCACAGTATACTTCACTGAAGAGAATGACGACCTGACCAAGAAGGTAAAGGAAAAGTACCAAGAATCTACCCAATAATGGGAGATACTACAACCCTAAACGGGATAGTTCAAATTATGTGACCGCAAGGCGGAGTAAGGAACTGAATATACCCATGAATTCAGACTAGATGTAATGGAGCGATTCAGTAACACCCAGGAGCAATCCGTGAAGGGTGCGGAGTCAACAGTAGTGAACGAAACATCGTGTTGAGAACATCAGTGTAACTGAACACCCGGGTAGAACCCGAAGGGATCCCACGTGACACGGGATACCCTAGATTGCAGAAGGCATGAATTAATATCAAGATACTTTAGGGGCATAGACATATATTAAAATACAAAAGGGCCTTCCATGTACGAAAGTTGATGAGACACCTATGTCAAAGAGCCCAGCAATACCTCCAAACCATTAATGGCGTACGGAGAAGCAGAAACTTGTATAAATAGCCGCACAGAGCATGGCTCGAGGCAAAGTGGCTTGTAAGTCGATAGAACTAACTACAAACTGTAGATTTAAACATTGCGAACCTATGCATAAAGGCATAGGAAGAAACAGTGGAAAATGAACCACTACTGTAGAGTGGGGATGCACTTGTTATTATGGGGCCTAAAGAGGGGCAATCGCGTGAATCCTCCAGAGAAAGGCTACCACCTAAGTATGTAATGTGAAACCGCTAGAGCGGTGTGATGATACTTGAGCATGTGTTTATTGCCAGGAATAATATAAACACAAATAGTATGTAGAAAGGCTTTGATAGCAATGGGAAGAAACCGAGAGAGTAATCGGACTAGTAGAAAACACTGCATGTGAACAATATGAATTGCAAAGTAAACAATGCGAAAGAAGCGCAGAGAGATCTAAAAGAGCAGTATATCCTATTGAGCCAAGTGAATGGCAAGCCATAGTATAGATGGCGAGAGTACATGAGCAGAAGATGCCATATAAGCGAATGTTGTTAATGAGTAGAACATGGTACGCAGCAAGCGACCGTTGAAAGTGTCTAACCAGTTAATGATATGAAGCTGATGAGAAAATGTGGTAAAGGAGACATAATCATTCCTATCTCATGAGAGATTTACCGTCAAGGGTTTACGCCTCTGCACTCTGTATGACTGAGTGTTTTGGTATTGCACTTAGCGGTAATGATCGAGTGGGAGCCAGGAATTGAGAAATGTCAATGAAGCCTGTTGAGCGAGAATCTAGAGAAATAACCGTGCGGCCTTTGGCCAAAGATGCACAAGAATGTGGGCTGTAACCCACAGGTCCCAGGACCGATGAACGGTTAATGCAGAGTAGTATGAGGAGGAATTCTTGTACAGAAACAAGTAAACAAACATAATTCAGAAGCAACTGTTAATCGAGGAAGCACTACATATTAAGTAGTAGCTTGACCTCAACCGACAACAAGTCGGGAAAAGTAAGTGAATAATCACAAAGGTATACAGTGTTATACGAAATAGATTTCCAGAGAATTGGAGAGAAAATCTATAACTCATCGAATTCGCATACGGTAAGAGAATTGAAAACCTTTATTCCCAAGACACAAAGGGATAAAAGGGAATGGATTAAATACATTGAGAACACCAACGGGCGAATTAAGCTCTAGTTATCAGGTCACACAGCAGAAGCTCGTGGACCAATTCAAAGGTTAAGCATACCTAGCAAATGTGAGTAGATGGCTCATCATAAATGCCTTGAAGCCTTAGAGGCTAGAACCGAGCCCGGTTATGAGTTAATTAACCACATTGAAGTTAAAACACTTCATGATACTCGAATTAGTGAACCAATGTTCAGTGATAACATATGGTTAGTTACGCGGGCGTAACCCCTTTTAAGGGGGGTAGGGCGAGAAACCGCTTAGAGTATGTTTTACGTTTAGTGCGTAAACTAATATGTGCATAGCACAAAAGAAATTGTTTTGATGATTGGAACTTATGTTACATAAACATATGTACCCATTCATTGTGTAATAATGATTATTGTGCATGAGGGATGCAAGTAACGAGTATATAATAATATAAAAGAGGAGTAGAGAGACTCCTGGGGAATGAGAATCCCAATAGTATATGTCTAGTGAGATTAGACATGAGTTATGATGAGTATGAATCGGTATGAAACCGATGTGTAACCTTGTAGGGAGTGAGTTCCCTAGGTGATTTTTTGAGAATGATTGATGGAGTGAGTTCCATCCTTTGGAGTTGTATGTTGTGTGTTTTAAATTGAGTAACAAATTGACTAATGAGGCCATAAGTATGGAATGCCTAGGTAAAACAAGTGAATCCAAGTACTAGGAACTAGAGATTAATTGAAACGAATTGATTGTTTTGTGAATATGACTAGAAAGAGTAAAAGATAGAAAACGAAAATGTTTGACTATCTGATTGTTTGAAACTGACGTGGGAGGTGGAACTTGATCTGCTAGCGATCAAGGGAAACCGAACACAAATTGGAGTGGAAGGATAGTTCAACACTGATGCTGATCACATCAGGGTTGGATGATTCTCGAAGCTCCCTATAAGTGGTCACAAGTAATCACGCTAAGAAAAGATGCAACTACCATAAATTTGATTTGGAGTTGTGTGATGTTTTAAAAACAATTTCCAAACAGAATTTGAAAAGGAATTTCTTCAAGTATGAAGATGGAAATGAAAACTGCTTTTTAAACTGCTATCATCCGCCGATGGCTACGGCCTTAAGTCTTGATGACCGGTAGAACGGTGGGCGTGTATTAGTTTTGAAACCATTGCACTGTACGTGCGGCGGTCCTAAGTGACCGGTTGGGGCGGTGACAGTGTGTGATTTTTCCAAAGGCAGCGGGACGGGGAGAGTACCCTGAGACGTTCCTGTGTTGAGTGAGTCAACCAGAGTGCCTGAGGATATGTATATGTGTAACGTTTTGATCAGAACCGAAGGGACCATGGGCCAGAGAGAGTAAGTGCCCATTTGTCATGAAACGGCCGTGAACCAGAAAGCGTAAGTGTTCAACGTGACCGGTACCTGAGGGATCAGTAGTGTATTACTCGATATGGATTCGAGGACTATAGTGCCTTCTTGTCTTCGGACCGATTCCATGGAGAGAGTAAAAGAGTATTTTTGATTGCATACATGCTGTGATTTGTGTGTGGTATGTGTAGTATGAAATGTGACTGACTTGTGGAGTCTGTAAGGTTATACATGTATTATAACCTTGGCATAGTACGCCCCTGAGAGTAACCATCTAGATTCACCAACTTTGAGGACAAAGTTCCTAAGGGGGGTAGATTTTAATACCCCGGATCTAAAATGGTGATTAAATTACTCTAATATGATTATTAAAGGCCTAATGGTGCCTAAAGGTATTGGTAAAGAAGATAAAATCAAAAGAAAAGAAAACGCTTGAAAAGCGAAAAACGCTAAAACCGCGTTAAATAAGTATAGGAGGTATAAGACCTCGGTTAGGGTCCGAGATGGATTCCTAAGGCTTTTTTAGGCCTAATTAGTATACGGGAATGATTCCCGAAGAAAACGGATCCAAATAATGGATTAAAACGCTAACGGAGTTTTAAAGCACATTTTTCGAGAAAACCCGAAAACGTGAATTTAAGTGGTCAAACGGACCCGTAAAAATTATAGTTGATTAAATAAATATAAATAAGTATTAATGGAAGCTTAATAACCATTAAAAATAAAGAAACGAAAAAAATCCGAAAAACGGGCCCGGTTAGTGAATAGTGCCAAACCGGGTAAAATAACGAGCGTTTTCTGTCAGAAACCGAAAAACGCTCCAGCTTACTAATATGGTGGGGGCCATTTTTATGAGTCTTGTGACTCCCCTCTCACACATAACTAGTTAACTAATATATTATGTCAAAAAGCATAAAGTAAATAGTAAAAGTAGAAAAGGTAAACATAACTCACCTTTCCTCTTCTCTCTCCTCATTCTTTCCATTCCCCACCGTGAGACTCCCCCTCTCTTTCCTCTCTTCTTCTTCCTCCTTGAACGATTTGAGCTGCAACAAGGAGACTCCCATGGCTCCTTCATTTTCTTCCTCTTGCCCAAGCCTTATTAAGGCTCCAAATGAGAAAATAATCACATATTTGAACTCCTCTCATCAAGCTCCACACTTCCCTCTTTCCAAAATTCGAAAAGGATGAATTCCATTTTTATGGGTGTTGGCCATTTGAAGAGAAAAGCACACCACCTTGAAGCTTGAGTCTTCCCCTTTCTATCAAGGTAAAAATATTCAAGAAAAACCCATGTTTTCTCCATTTTCCACCTTGGCCGATTTTGGGCTCTCTTGATGACTAGCTTTTCTTCCTTGTTTGAGCTATTCTCCAAGCTTTAAATGGTGGTGGAAGTTCCTCCTAAGATTCAAGAGGGAGAACCATTCAAGAATTTCCAAAGGTAAAACCTAACTTGGTGCTTTAAGCATCTTTGTGAATTCTAGATTAATTGATGAGCCTAAGAGAGTTCCTTGGTGCTTAATTTCCAATTTGAATGCGGCTAGAGAAATGGGCAAATGAATTGCCTTGGCCGATTTTGAATGAAGGGAAGAGAAGAAGAGGAGAAAAGTAATTTAAGGAAACTTAAGAGAATTCAAGGTAAGAAACCAACCCTAATGTATATTCTATATGTATTAGAATTTGGGTTGGGTTAATAAATGAATGAACCCCACTTGAGTGTTGTAGAAATGTGCTTGTATAGTAATAATACAAGGGAGAAAACATTTGTGAAATAAAGTGTTTGATTTATGAGCTATGCACTTTATGGATTATGCATTGTGTTGCATTTGGAGAATTGATGAGTTTTGTGTTTTTTTTATGTGTGCTGATAGAACCCTTGGGGTTTGGCTAGTTGTAGGATGAATTAAATGAAGAAAAGAGTTTTGGGCAATGCTAGAGAAGTAGCCAAGTTATGGCCAAATTTGTGTAGAATCTAAGTGGATCAAGTATTGATTTGAGTGGAGAATAACCTAGGAATGGCTAGGTATGCATGGAGATTGAATTGGCTTAGAAAATCACCATGGGAATACTTGTGTAAAGGTGGGAGATTGATGCAAAAATCTGTAGCAAAAGAGTGGTTTAGTGCCTTTGGAGTTTTTAGAAAACAAAGAAGATTTAAGGCTTTAAGAGTGAGTCTTGGAACTTGGTGTGAGTTGTGCATTATGTTGGAAGATAAGGAATGGTCAAAATGAAAGAGAACAAAATGCAAAGAGTTGAGGAGAGGTTAGAAAAATGCACAAGTGTGCTAGGTGTTGAAATGAGAATGAAAAATGTGTGAATTTGAACAAGAATTTGAGTAAGGGTTGAACCCATGAATTGAAGAGTTTTAGAGCATGTTTTAAGGTGATTAAACATGTAGGAATCTTGGGGAAAGATTAGGGAAAGATTGGGTGGGATTAAAGATTGAATTGGGGTTGAAAAATGATGTATGTTGCAGGTTTTAGCAGGGTCCGGGACCTAGTCCTTGGACAAAGTCCCGGACCACCCCTTTAAATTGCGCCGAGAGTAAAAGCCATACCTGGTCCGGGACTTAAGATAGGGACAAGGTCCCGGACCAGTGCTGAAATCCTGCCGAGAGTTACCAAATGGATTGGTCCGGGACTTAGGGTAAGGACCAAGTCCCGGACCACCCCCAGAAATGCCCCGTGAGTGTTTTAAAGGTACCTAATGATGGGGGGTTTGAATGTTAATGATGTTATAAGATGTTAAGGCCTTGTTTGGTGACATGTAAAGGCCCTAGGAAGTGTAAGAAAGTGTTAGAAGTGATTGAGAAGTGAGAACTCACATTAACAAGTGTAAAACCGAGATAACGGGATAAACGGGGTAAGTACGGGAGAAGCATTTAATTATGTACCGTATGATCTTAGTATTAATAATAATGTTTGGAACATTATCAGAGAATCGTGTGTGACCCGAGCATGGTGAGATGACACGGTAAAAGTAAAAACCCCGTGAAAGGTATGATTTTCTCATACTCCGCGTGCTAACCGAGTTACGTTGATTTGTGTGTTTGTGTGCCGGCTTAATCAAGATTAAAGCATGAAAATAATCCCTTGTTTGATTATGTATGCCTTGATGTATGTTGAATGTGCTAACATACTTGTATGCCGGTGTGGTCTAACATAGTGAATGGACCGACTCGTAGTGAGTAACGTTTGGCTAGAGACCCATATATCGGGTCGCCGCTTATGATAACGAAAACGTGCAAACACATAAACTATCCGTTAAAGTATAACGATAACGCAATCATATGAACTCCCTAGAATATGAGGAGATACGGGTTGAGTAAATACCCGATAATGGTTAGAAAACCACATTGAAACAATCCACGAAACAAATGAGAGTGGAAAGATAAGTGAACCTCCTTCAAGAGGATTTAAGATAGTTCGAAGATGTGAACTAGTGAAGAAGGTAAAAGAGACCTGAGGGATTAGTAACTCCCTTGAGACATGGTCGACCTCCTATATGAGGATTTTACCTGATATATGTGAATAACCGAAAGTATGAGTAAAGTAAATGTATGGGTAACTCTTAAAACCTAAGATTAACCAAACTTAAGTAATGTTCCCAAGGTCATTGGAAACGTTGAGAGTGATGCTTCTAGACTAATATACATATAGCTCCGAGGGAGGAGTGTATGGGAATGAGAGTAGTCCGAGAGTAGTCGGACCTAAGTAAAAGAGTTAGGAACTAAGAGAGAGTTCCGTGAGCTAGTTGAACCTTCCCACCATGCTAGACCCAGAGTAGGGTCGAAACCGGGGAAGTAAGACTATGCTAGTGAGCCATGAGTTTTGGCCTAAGTATGTTCTAAGAGTAACAAGCATGACGTAGGAGACCTGTAGCGTCTCGAGAATCTACAAGAGCTTGAGTATAATTAACCCAAGAGTGTGGGTGAGATAACGAGTATAATTAACCCAAGAGTGTGGGTGAGATAATGAGAATAGATAACCCAAGAGTGTGGGTGAGATAATAAGTATAAGAACCCGAGAGAATGGGTGAGTGTAGTACGAGTAGCCCAGGAGAATGGGTGTGTATACGAACAAGTAACCCGAGAGTGCGGGTGAGATATTGAATAAGTAAACCAGGCATAGTGAGGTATAACCCTCAAGGCCTAAGAGTAAACAGATACAACTAACAACCTTGTTATGTTGTTAGGAATTGTGTTCCGTGATTGGATGTAGATTCCTTGAGTAATACACATATATATTGTATTGCTATGATGCATGTTGTTTGACTAATGAACTCCATGTATATCCGACAAAAGTAGTCGGCGTACCCCGGTTAGCGCTCGGGTATGCGAATTTCATATGCAGCGTTCTGAGCCCCAGGGGCGATGTTTTTATTTACAGTACACGATGATGTTACCGTTCGAGAGTAGGGGGGTCGGTGGGTTGCATGGGTAGTTAGTTTTAATTACTTATGTATTGAAGGAAGTGTAAGACCGAATATGTTGTCGCATCCATTCATTGTAGACTCGGTATAGTAAAGAAAAGATTTGAGTATTGTATTTTGTATTGTGTACTCGGTTGTTCCAGTTCGTCAGACCGTTACGGTATGTAAGAAAGGCCGGTTAGCCATTATGTGGCTAACGGCGTTGTTTCACACCCTCTTTGTAATTAGAGTTCCGCTGCGTGAGTAGGAGTATTTAGTACGGTTTAAAGGGTAACGACGAGATTAACGGTTGGGGTGTTTACAATAACATAAAAGCTGTCACTTATTGTGCATAAAAGCTGTTACTTATTGCTATCATTCGTTAAAGTTTTTCATTCTTAAAACCCATAACTAACTTAGGGGGAATCCTTCTTAGGTGGAATCTTCAATTTTGAATTGCCAAGTACATATAAGTGTATGGTTTCCATCATCAAAAAGGGGGAAATTGTTAAGACAAGATTCTTTAGTTTGATGATAACAAACCTTGTATTGTCTATCTAATGCGTTTGTCAAGATTCATGATTCAGATACAGGTGAATAAGTGGCTTAGCATGCAAGGTTGCAAGCGCACTTAAGTCATGAGTGGCTTAGCACGCAAGCGCGCTCAATCCACGACATGTGCCCTACCAGTCGGGAACCTGTCTGTGAGAGCTCCGTAGAACTTTTAGCACATACAACCAGTCAGAAACCGCACGAAGATATCTCTTATGCTTAAAGATGAAAATCAAAGACAGAAGACTGCAAAGGATCATCACATTCAGTTAAGACACATACATCCACATGAGCAACTTGTTCAAGACAAGCTCGCGACAAATGAAGAAGTTCATTAATACACAAGATAACAAAGCTATAAAAGAACATCATTACATAGCCGTAATGAATTCAGAAGAGGGCATTTATGAGCATTTAATGAGCCAAACAAAATCAGGCAAGTGGGGCACAAAAGTGGTGATCGACCTATCAAGAGGGTTGCCGCCAACTTGACCAACCATGAGGCGACACGTAGCTCAAGCCTCCAGATCAAGTTGAAGACTCTCTGCAAGTCTATTGTGGTTGTTATGTGAATAATCGAAGTAGTAGTCGACTCCTAGAAGTCTAGGGATTAATAGGACGGTAGTTACATCCTAGCAACCGTGTATATATACTTGCATTTATTCCATATGTAAGCAAGCCCTGTACAAGAGAAAAGATAGAGATAATCTAGGCAAGTGTGGATCAGACTTAGGAATGTGTGTAAGTGCTAGAGAGTTGGTGAGCTAGAGAGGACTGGGTAAGAGTATCAATACATTGGGTATTTGATAAGACGACAGGTCGGGGAACAGTCGGTGAACCGTAGGCCGATAGTCAGGAGAGGGTTGATGACTTTAGGGGTAAAGTCGAAGCTCTCCCTGGAGTCCGTGTGTGGGGCAAGGGAGGTTGAGTGAATTTCGTGTGTGTAAATTCTCAATCGAAATGTGTTTTCCAGTTTAAGTTTATCTCTCGTCCCTTCCCAAACTATCAAGGTTTATTAGAGTCCACGATACGTCCACGACATGTCGGGGATGCATCTGGAGCGCTTGCTGGTTTCACATATGTCCCCGGTCAAAGTGTACTGGGGAAAGGGAATCACATTCCCTAACAGGGGTGGGGAATCAAGATAGAGGGTTTTGGGGGTTTTCCTTTTCCCTTTCCCTTTCTTGAAAATAGAAAAAACTGGGAAAACAAACAGTAGAAAAGGGAATCATTCCGATTCCCTTTCTTGATTACCCCAAAACAAACGCCCTCTAAATATAAAAATTGAAGATAGTGTCACGTGGTGGGTGGTGGGGCAGAAAATATTATGAAATAGATGTTTAAAAACAAAGAAGATAGAGATGTGCAGGCGGAACTCGGGAAGACAGAAGTCACAAAAGACATGGTGTTTATGTATAAAAAAATTAAAACAAGTCAAATGAGACGACATGTTCTCTTGTTGGTCGCGACATAATCAAATATATACTAAAAAAGGAAGATAAAATAGTTTTATAGTTGAGACATGAGAATATATCATAGTATATATGAATTTAAAATTGTAAAAAATAAAACAAATGTAAAAATTAATCTTAAGTAGTAGTATAAAATATTATCGACTAACCTAAAATAACTGAAACCCAATTTTATTTAAAAATATTATGACCAAAATCTTATTTAACTCGAACCCAAAATGACTTAAAAGACCAAAACAAGTTATGATTCGAAACAATTTGAACCAAAACCCGGATGGATAACCTGTTTGAGAGGTCTACATACTACCATGCTTTTATAGAATAGAGATACTCCCTCCGTTAATTTTTAAATGTCGTTGTGACTTTATGCACATGAATTAAGAAATAGGATAAAAAAGACTAATCTAACCTTACTTTTTCTTTTCAACAAATGTGTGTGTCAGGTGGTAAAATATATTTTCCCTTGCAATTTTTGTTACTAATAGGAGTAATGGTGAAAACAATGAATAAAAAGTTTGTCTTGAAAATATAGAATGACATCTAAATATGTAATATCTTAATTGTTAAGTACTCGTCAATAATATCCGTGATTTTTTTTTATCTATGGCCTCATTCTTTTGCATATTTTAAGCTGTTAGCCGACAGCTGATATTGATTGATGACTTATTTTAAAAGAACGAGTTTAGCCGATCAACCTAGTCGAACAGGCTAAACCAACTGAAAACGAGTGACAATTTGAGTTTAAGTAGCTATTAATTGATAGTTGATATTGACTGATGATTAATTTTAAAAGAATTGGCAGAACTGGTCAGTCCAGCTGATAATGCATAAACCGATAATGCGTAATCCTAGATTATACAGACATGCTGAGATATTACTAGTTGTAGTCTTAATTTAATGTCAGAATTAATTTAAGTTAAATCTGTTACATAATTTTATTTAAGTTCAAGTTGTTTTAATTTGAACTTAGACCTTGGTATGATACGTGCGTAGGAGTAACATCCCAAACTTGAATTTTATTTATTTATGCAACTATTCTTACTAATAATATGGAATTAGGTTGTGGTTATGGTAATTGACGTAGATATTGTTGTTGGTGGTGGTAATGATGATGAAAAATTTGTTGTTTTGGTAGTTGTTGTTAGTATTGATGTTTTTGTGTTATTTTTTTTTTAATTGTTGTTGGTATTGTAGTTGTTGTTCTTTAGTGTTTTTTACGCGCTTGTTATTATTTTTAATAAAAAAAGTTGTTATTTAATCAAGTAATCAAACACACAATCGAATAACATTTATATATAACAAAACCACTCCTCTCATACAAATAACCGATCGAATAAATCATTATATCTCATATATGAATGAACAACAAGAAATTTGCTCAATATCACACCTTAATAATAATGTTTAATGAGCATCGATCCTAGCTCTTACAAGTTGGGAACTATAACCTAGCTTGCAACTCTATTACATGCTTTATATATATATTGTACATGATGTTATATGCACTGATTGAGTGCGAATCAAACTAAGAGCAAAGGGACCCAAGCCTCCTCCCCTCTTCTTCCAGTGAAGTCGCTGACACGTACTCCTGTTTCCGGACCCGCCAAGTATGTCTCATTTGGCATTGAGAATTTGGTGAACTCTAAATCGGGGTATTGAAATTTGTTTAAAAATATTGCTTGCATTAATTGCTCTAGATTATTAAAATTAATAGAAATATATATCCTACCAACCAACAATAAAGCAAGCGGAAGTCAGAGAGTAAAAAAGAACGTATTTTTATTTGGCGTACGTGCGTAAGCATGGAGACACCATGCATGCATGTAGCTCCAAACAGCTCTCATTTTTTATAAAAAAGAAAAAAAAATCTCTACTCCCCCTGTGTTTTAGTACGTAACTTTTAAAGTTTGCCCTTCAATGAACATAGAAGAATAAAACAAACACAAAATCAAAATATTGATCGCAATCTAAAGAAAAGTAAATAATTTATGAAGTGTAGCTAGTTTTATGGGGTCAGAAAATAATAAATTTTTATTGATTAAAGCAAGGTACGTACGTAGTGTAGTAGCAGGAAAACAACAATAAATTTATGAAGCAGTTGATACAAATAAGCAAAGCTTTATTAGCTTCAATAAATGATCTACACGTAGAATGTATATCTTCATGAAAATTCACACATTCTACACATTAATAAAAAAAACATTAAGATCTATTATCTGTTAAAAAATAAAACCCTGTAAAAAAAATAAGGTTTCCGGATTATAAAAAAGTTAATCCATATGAAGTCGTAGTAGTATTTAGTACGCGTATGTAGTCTATTAGTACTATATTAGTGGAGCTTTCATATAGAAAAATGATAAATTTCACCTAATCATGGGCCCCAGAGAGAGTAATCCATGAGATCATCCAACTGATAGTAATCACCACCGCCATAGTCTCCTCCATTCACCAGATCAAGCTGATGATGATCTCCCATCTCCATCCACATCCTCGGCGATTCTAACGGCGATTCATGAAGCGCCTGAATTTCCCTCGGACTCAATCCCACCCTTAACGGCCGTCCACCACCACCACCACTTGACGAAGAACAATCACCGTAGTATGAGTCAGTCATTTGGTTTTCTTCTCCCACAGCTGAAGTGGCGGTGGTGGTGGCAGTGGAAGAAACGTGGAACCCACAGAAGGTTTGAGCCGTGTATTGGGCCGCGGCACGTATGTCATCAGCGGAGGAACTAATGGGCTGGACCAGATAGCCCATTAGTTCTGGGAAGTTAAGCATGGCATTATTTCCCCGGAAGTGAAACGCAGCGCAGTCATAGGCTGCAGCTGCCATTTCAGGTGTTTCGAAGCTTCCAAGCCAGATTCTTGTCTTCTTTCCAGGTTCGCGAATCTCCGACACCCACTTTCCCCATTTCCTCTTCCGAACACCTCTGTACGGCGAAGCGATTCCACCGCCTTCGCTAACGCGTGGGGCATTAGTTCCGGTCATATCTGCGAAATGTTTGTGTGTTCTATTTGAAAACGAATCAGTCGGTGTTTTGATGTGTTGGTGCTTTTTGTTTGGTATTAGGTGGTGTTTGGTAGGAAAGAAATGGATAAGGTTAGAGTTAGCGGGGTAGCCATGGAAGATCCTCGACATATTTATAGAACAGGGGATGGGAGATGGGGGATGACGGTGGGAGAGATACGAAACACAGACAGATCCAGATCCTGTAGAGTAGCAAGTAATCAGTGGGATCAGTTCGATAGCGACGGCGCAGAGACACGAAAAGGAGCTTGCTAGCTTCCTTGAACTTGCCTCAAAAAGTTGTAAGTATATCAGTGGGGGAAGTGCAGAGCAGCTAAGCTCCATGGATAGCAGAATTATAATTAAATTCAAAAGATGAAATGAAACCAATGGTGAGATGGCGCGTTCATTTTTATTTGAGAATATCTGCTGGGTATTTGTGATGATGTTAAGTAAGTACGGGAGATGAATGATCAGCATTTAAGTAGTATTAATTTCAGTGACTGGCTGGTGGAAAAGTACTGATGGAATTGGAAGGTAAACGAAACAGAGATAGAGAGGTGGAGGATGGACAGAGCAGGGGAAGGGAGGGAAAAATGGAGGACACTGTTGGCAACGCGGTTGTTTAAATTTTTTAATTATCTTGTCCTATTTTTTTTAAAAGGTGGCGATTTAGTTAATGGAGTGGAAGAGGGTCCCACGACCACGAGTCATGTATGGAGTCTATTTTCTAATTTTCTACTTTCTATTCACAAGGCTATTTTCTAGTCCTATGAGATATATAGAAGAAAAAAATGTTTGTGAAAGTTGGTAGCTAAGCAAAGAAAAATTTAGAAAACTTACGGTTGCCGAGTTTGGGTAAACACACCCACAATCTTTTGACATAAATCTGTTCGATTAAATTGTGCTGTCATGTCATTAAATTATCATTGTGATAATATACAGCATATAATTGAATTGTTTATACATGATATGAAATTGCAATTTTTTTTTCTTTTAATCTAATATTTAGAAATATTTATTTTCATTTTAAATTTTACAATTTAATTATTTTCTAAATTAAATCTTATACGTATTATAATATACAAAATCTTAAGAACCATGTGCGTGCATGTTTACACAAATTAAAAGATCCAAAAACTAACTTCATATTCCGTATTCTTTTACGTTCTAAATTTCACAGGTGTAGTGGTGTACAAACAATACAATAAGTTATATACTATAATAATTGTATAACATTCGAATTTCGGTACCATAAGTGTACATGATTGAGTTAGTTATTCTTTACTGTAACCATGCATAGTAGGTTTAATACTCTCTACTCCTATAAAAAAATGTGTAAAAGAAAAGCTCGCGTCATGAGAACTTAAAGTAAAAAAAAAAATCAACAACACCTTATCAATGAGAATATTTTTTATTTTTTAGGTTATATATATTAAACTTAATAAAAAGATAACCTTGATCTAATTGAAGTAATTAATTATTTTGGATGACAATAAAAAGAAACTGTATACTCATAAGTTCCATTGAATATAAGGAATACTCGGAAATATCTAATGAAATATCCCACTTACCGATGAGGATCTTTTAAATATTGTTCTAATTACTATGGACACATAATCTTAATTTGGAAAATGTAAGAGAGTTAGTATGAATTAATGTTAAGAATGTGAAGACTATTCCATGTAATAGATTGGACACTATATCAATATCTAATACAAGATTAATAATGCTTTATGAGAATATTGTGTTGTATACACTTGCCGTGAGAGGTGAACCAATAATTAAGATTGGATTGGTATTTAAAGGGTTAAGTCAGGGCAAAAAGTAAGCTCATCTTCGACAACATTTAGATTCGCTCTTATCTCATGAAACACTATCAGAGAGCTCACATCTTCCCTAGATACATGATGAAAATAGATGTTCGTAAAGTTTTTGATACTGTGGACTAAACTTTTCTCTGTGTCACCCTCATTTTTTTTAAATTTCCCCCTTGACTTTGCGAACTAGACTATACAATGTAGTGCCTCAATATCTCTTTCAATTAACATCAACGAATCCCCAACTAGGTTCTTCGAAGGGGAGCGTGGGCTTCGGTATCGGACCTTATTTCCCTGTATCTTGTCGTCTCAGTCATCAACATGCTCTATCACCTCCTTAACCAGCTCCATCACATTCCCAATTTCCAATTCCACCCTACCTGTAAGATCCTTCATACTTCCCACATCTTCTTTGTGGATGATGCTTTACTTTTCCATAATAGGATCAAAAATTCATCTCTCTTTTGCTCGAAAAGTTAATCTTTTCTCTGAGGTATCGGGGATTAAGCTTAATCGTTCAAAATCTGGTATCTTCCTGGGCCGCTGGGTGGGGTCTCACCTCCCATGGCTTCCTCAATCATTCTCACTACGGGTTTCCATTTCGCTCTCTGGGCATCCCTATTACTCATTGGAAGCCGAGAACCCCTGGTTTTAACCCCCTCACATATAGCATTCGCAAGATCACCGCCTCATGTGATGGGAAGCACCTTTTATTCGTAGGTGCCTCTCCCTCATTCAAAGTGTTCTCTATGGTGTTGTGGGTTTCTGGCTTCCTTCATGGTTATTCTTAAGAATGTTATCAAGAGCATAAACAAGCTTTGTCGATCATTCCTATGGGTTGAAAATGCAGAGGGGAACCCCACGGCCCCGATGGCTTGGAGTGTTATTTGTGCTAATAAGAAATTTGGATGTTTGGATCTCAAGAAACCCCACGGCCCCGATGGCTTGGAGTGTTGTTTGTGCAAATAAGAAACAATGTTGAGAGGCTATGGACTCTATGCATTCCATCTTGAGGGCTTTAACATCTGGTTTGCTACTTAGAGGTCGGATGACCCTTGTGTTTGGAAATCTTTGCTCCAAGCCAGAGACGGGGGAATAAAATCTTATGGTTCTATCCATGATGTCACTTCCCTTTTTCTTTCATATCCCAACCGGCTTCGGGTATGCCAATTTTATAACAACGTTTCAAACCCCTTCTAGCCTTTCCCTGGTTTGACATTTGCTAGAAGGTCTATCCCTAAAGCCAAATTCATTTTCTAGGTCATGCTTAGAGGATGACTTAAAGCTTTTGAAAAGCTCCAATCTTGGGGTAAAGTGGTTTGTTGACTATCAACCATAAGTTGTTCGCCATATAATCCCTTGATCCCGCCATACCGATTTCCCAACACGAGTTCACTTGGATTCCCTTTAGGGTCCATGTCTATGATGTCCCTAGGGCTCTCCACAATTGGGAATTTGCTCGGAGTGTTGCGATAAATATTTATCAGTTAATGGGGATAGTCAAGGATGGTGCCTCGTCAGGATTTTGATATTTATGTTTTGAAGTTCTTATGAATGTTCAACTTCCTGTTCTAAGATCTCTCCCTATGTCAGTTAATGGACAATTCCTTGTTTTTACCATCACGTACAATAAAATGCCCCTTTTCTGTTTGAAATGTGGTCTTTTCCTCCATGCCACAGAGGCTTGCTCAAAACCATGTCATGAAGATGTATGAGACGTCCCCTATGGCATGTGGTACAACATAGAGCATTACCTTGCCAGGGCACGTTCTCGGGTTTATCATTCTCCCTAGATGCCTGGTTCTACCCACCAAGAGCTTTGAATGGGTTAATATCCCCACCGAATGTCTCTGTCTGGTCTGAGCGACGTAGGAATGACCCAACATCTTTCTGTCAAGCGGTGAACCCAGGACCCGGTGATGAAACCACAACCTCTTTGAATGGATCCTGTAAATGCAAATTTGATGACCTGCTCCTTGAGGCCTCTAGAATGGAGTTCTGAGACCTATGTTTTTCCGGAGTCGACCAAGAAAGGCAAGGGGAAAAGGTGAAGGATAGGAAGGACGAGGCCTCAAGGGATGTTGACAGTGGTGGTATGACATGGAACGATAACGGTAAGACGATTCTGGGCTCCTCCCAGGATCGCCGTGAAGGCTAAGTTAACATTGGCTAGCGGCATGGATGTGGGCACAACTCGTGTTGCTAGCCCTTTTTGTTTCATAAATGTTCCCTATTTGGTTGTCTTCGATTTTGTTTTCCAAGTACGTATGATGGATTATGATCTTAGCCTTAATAGTTATAGCTTGATCTTTGTTGATTTGCCACTCACATTTTTTGGTGGTTAGGATGTTAGGTCTTCCACGGAGACATGCTAGGACATGGTTGTGCTATTAGTCTACCGAAAACACATGATTCTTCAAGGGGCTATATGTGTATGCTAGACAGTTGAGATATTTTGGTTAGTGGCTTTTCATTGAAGCCCTCATCTTCTACGTTCAAAACCTTTTGTAGATGGATCACTAGATATGTAACATTTTCATCATAATCTAATTACCTCCCATGGTAACGAAAAAACAACTCAATTTATTAAACTCAATTAACAATAAATGGTGTTAATGAGAATTTTTAAAAAGGATTTTAGATTGTTATCATAGTTCTCACTACTTAACCTTCTTAATAAACCAAACAGGATTTTAAATTGTAACCTCAGTTCAACTAGTTATATTATTTAGATGAATTTAACATTCTTTATCTATGTTTAATCTCATCTCATTTTACACCAATCCAAATATCTATAAAGAAAACATGGAATATCTAATCAGCAAAGTCTACAAGGTGCATTAGTGTGTATAATAGAATATAAACGATAGAACCAACTACATATCATAAAAATATAAAACCAGTTTGATGCAATAAGATCAATGCGTCCCGTAATAGGTAAAAAACCTAGCGACAACCGTAGCCATGCTAGAGCCAAACCCAAGGAGGATACTAAGGAGGAAGTACGAAAATCAGGAGAGATACAGGAGAAGAGATGGATAGAGGGAGACAAAAGGGAGATCTTGCATAAGATGGAAGAATAGAGGAAAGGAAACCTATATAAGAAGTGAAAATACTAAACATTACAACTGAGAAACGCATGATCGGCGCGGGCAAGGAGAATATTACCGACAAGGTACCCCAACCATATTTTTTATTGATAGTATAAGCCGTCAAGTCCGAGTTATCAACTTGAGATGCTACTGGGGAGATTTACGCCATATAGCCGATTGTTCATCAGCAGAAAATTATGAAAACACAGCCGCAATGCATGCGCCTTTATGGATGTCCACAATGTAGACGAAGCAAGAAAGGTAATCTAGGGCCTTGATGGATTGCTGATAGAGTATGAATGGAATTCCAGGGCACTAAACTAAAAAGAAAGGAGTCGATTATGAAACATGAACCCACTTAAGCTAGAGTCACAGAGAAGAACAAGAATGAAGGTACAGGAAAATCATGGTTATCTATCAAAATTAAAGAATATGAAGAGATGATAGATAATCTACAAAAGTATGTGGTCATGACCATAAGAGAAGACAAGAATGTGAAGGAAGCCATGAACTTCTTTGGTAGCATATGGCACAACCTGACGAGTATCCTTGCTATTTTCTAGAGCCATCAACACAGCTGGGGAAGTAGAAGAGGTTGATGTCACGACAAGATATAGGGGAAGTGAAATATATGGAATCAGCCTTAGAAAATGGAGCCATGATGATCAGGTCGAAAAGAGGAGGACATGGATTATAACCAGGGGTGTCCCGCTACACGCCTGGAATAAGGACAATGTCACCAAAATAGCCCAAGTAGTTGGGGATGTAATTAAGGTCGAGGACGAAGATAGTGAATTGGATGAAAACGCCAAGATTAAAGATTAAAATTCGGTGGAAACATCAACACTGTAGGCCATAAATTGGAAGGTATCAGTCTCAGTGGGTGATCAAATGTTCCTGGTGAGTATTGCAGAAGCAGGGAATATGTCGACCAGAAAAGGAGTAGTAACCGATGAACCAAGTATCATTCATCTATCATAGGGGAAGAGTTGTGGAAGGGATGACCAACAAGCGTCCGTTATGATTCACAAAGAGGACAACTACTTAACAAAACAGCGAGGGACTAATATTGATGTAGATGGGGCCAAGGCAGTGGTACTCGACAGTCAGGAGAATAATCAATCTGGTGGGATAAGAAGCATGAATAATAGGTCCATTAAAGGTGTTAATGCAATCAATGAGGAACTAGTAACATTGGAATCAAAGAATGTGGTGCAAGTTGATAAGTGTCCAAATGAGCATGTTTTATGGGTGTATTTCATATATTATACTAGCACTTTTCTTGCTCATTTCTCCACTTTGGTTAGTTTTCCTCTAGTTTATGTTTTATTGGTTATCTTACATATTTATTGGTTAAACATGAGGAAAACCAAGCTAGGAGCAAAGTAGACAAAGAAACGAACGCGTAGGCGCAAACGGGTCGAAAAACGGAGTCCAAACGAAGAATCTAGGGCCGGTCAAAGTTGGCAAAAGAAAACGAGTTAAATACACACGTCCGGGTCACGTCCGGGGATAAAAGGCCGGACGTGACACAGATCGATGTGTTAGAGATGTCCGGGTCACGTCCGTGGAAAAAAGGCCGGACGTGACACAAGGAACAACCATGTCCGTGGAAGTTTGGCTGGACGGAGGGCGGACAAGGGACAACACGTCCGTGTGTTGTCCGCGGAAGAAAGGCCGGACAAGAGAAGTATGTCCGTGTGCTGTCCGAGGAGAAAAGGGCGGACATGAGGTGCGACCGTGGCTTGTCTGGGGAAATAAGGCCGGACAAGACATAGAGACGTCCGGGGATTTAAACGCGGATGCGTGTAAATGCAACCCAGATCCAGAATAATTGACGCGCCAACCGTCTTCCTCATTTTTCCTGCGGCGCCTGCAAACATATCTATCTACCCCATCAACAATATCAGGTGCCAGCGCACTCCTTAAATTGTTCACGCATGTTCCAGCTGTCTTCAGCCTGTCTTCTTCCTCCTCCTTTCTTCTATAAAACCCACGCTCCTTCTGCTCAAATGAATCATCCCTTCCTCAGAATCCAAAGACCACCGTTCATCAAACCACGACCATCGACCACAACACAAACCACACCTACGATCCATTCCATCCTCTTATCCCCCACTTCTCCATTTTATTTTTATTCTTCATTCCACCACTCAGCAGAAGCAGGATAAGAAGAAGAGAAGAGAAGCAGCTGGAGCAAGAGCGAGCCGCACTCCCGTCTCCTCCGCAGTCTCCAAAATAATGGCTACTTCTATTTATTTTATTTTCATTCCTGTTAATGTCCGAGTAAACTTATATTTGTGCTTAGGATGGGTGTTTAACCCCAAATAATTCAGACTTATTTATAATACCGAGTTTGCTTATAAATATTTTTTTTGTCTATCTAAATTATTAAATGCTTAAGAACTGATCATTTTTACGCATTTACGGTTTCTCTTGTTTCAATGATTTTGTAAATCTGAGAATAGACCACAAAGAAAGACAAACGTTAGATATTATCTCCTTGATTAGCAGATAAAATCCATCGTTGTTATTAAAAGAATTCTTGCTTAATGCTAATTAATGATTTTAGACTTCTTGTGATTGTAAAAAGTCTATTGAATTAATTAAGAGTTGTCCTTATCTATGATTTAGGAAGGCCACAAGATAAATTCTTAAACAGACAAATAGAGCAAATTAGGATTATAATTAATGTCTGAAGTATATTTGGGCGATTTCACTTTCCTTAACACATTTTCCATCCATTCAATACACTATAGTTTTATTTAAGCTTTTAATTATTTTTATTTTCCCAACACCAAGATTGCCACTGGCTAAACCCCCAATTTACATTTTATGCACTTTTATCTTCTTGTATATTTACTAACTTGATAATTAATTAGATAGTTGCGAAGTCTCTGTGGATACGACCTTGTTGTACTACAATGATTGGGTTCACTGCTCATAAGTAGCAAGATAGTTTAACTATTATTTTACTCAACAAGTTTTTGGCGCCGTTGCCGGGGACTTCGGTCCAACTATCTGGTTTATTATCTGTTTAGTTTTTCTTTTATTTCCGTTATTTGCCCCTTTTGTGTCTAAATTTTTGTTTTGTTTTTAAGGTACTTAATTCTGATGGATGATCACTACGATCAAGCAGGAGGTTGGTATGATTACCCCTATGGCGCAGAGAACTACAATCAATGGAGTGTATGTCAAAGGTGCGGAGAGTACCATGAAAGCCCCCAATGTTCAGACCCAAATGCTGAATTGAGAGCTCTCTTGGAGGATTTCAAGTCATCTCTCTAGCCTATCCCCATCTTTGTGTGCCGAGAGTGTGGAGGAGACCATGAAAGTTCCCATTGTCCTATGGTTGCAATAGAGAGAGAAACCGCCATTTTAAGGGAAATGATGGCAAATTTTACCTCAAAGTTTGGAACCTCTGATTGATCCAGCAAAGAATGCTAGATCAGGTAGAACACATGGAACAACCGGTTCAGCAACTGAATGAAGTGGTTCACGAGGAGGAACAACCTGCTGAGGACTTAAGCTACTCTCCAACTCCTCCCCTATTCAAATCAGATAATCCATCACCAAACAACCATCAGCTTGATTATGAAGACAACTCCTCAGAAGAGAGTTTCTCCTTGGACTTCATGGAGTCTCCTCCCTCTGAAATTAACTACTATTTCCCCTCCTTCTCCGTGCTCTACCCAGAAGATGAGGGTGGATACATCCTCAACCTTGAGAAGGAGGAGATGCCGCCTCCCTCCGAGCCATCAGAAGAGAGTGCTATAATCAATTTCAAGGAGCCACTTCCCTCTGAAGTTAATTTCCATCAAGGCTCGTCCAATGAGCCTCACCAAGATGATGAGGATTTCTATATCCTCACATTTGAGGAGGAGGCCATCCAACTTTGATCTTCGTCTGGAGGATCAAGGCCTTCCCCACCTAAGCAACAATGATGTAAGGTGGAGGCATAAAGTTCACCCGCTAAGTGTGGACGCCACCTTCGCCTTTGATCCCGAACTAGAGATAGAAGACAAATTCCGCCCCAGAGCTCTCCCTGCACCGCTCATTGAAGATAAGGATGTCTTCATCCTTAATTTCGAAGATGAGGCTCCACCAAAATTTGATCCCCGCACCAAGGATCAACAATCTCAACACTTCCACCTGAATAAAGATCGGTGGAGCTTGCACTTCTACATTCGAAGTGTTGAGATAACATTTCCTTTTGATCCGGGTGGTTTTTCAATAATTCATGATGACCGTCCCACCCACCCGTTAAAGCCGACTTCAACGTTCATATTCGATCCCGGCTGACTTCATGGTGGTAGCGTCTAGCCAAAGACGTTAAAGAAGGGCAGCTTTCCGGGAGGCAACCCGGATGAACTTGTATTTAATTTGCTTTTATGCTCTCTTAATTTTCCGGTTCTCTTTAAATTTTGTTCTTGCTAACTTTTAACCCGGTTTGTAGTATGGTTGCTTATAGTGTCTTATGCAGGTGCAACTTCATGTCTACACTGCAACCAAGCTACGCTACTTGAGGCTGAAGCTCAAGTGTGGGGGAACTCCTATAACGCTAGCAAAAACAATCTCAGGGGAGTCCTAGTTTCTTTAATTATGCTTTTATTTTGCTAAATTCTGCTGTGGAGAGCTTCTGTGCTTAAATGTTTATTTGTGACCTTTGTGTTTTCTCTATTTTATCTACTTACTGAAAAGGTCTTCTCAAACATTCCCTTGTTTTCTGGTGAACAATGAGGACATTGTTCAATTTAAGTGTGGGGGAGTGCCCTTTTTGGTGACATTTTTTGCTTAAAATGCTTAATCTCTCTGCTTATCTTGCGTTTGTCCAAATTCAATATCATGGACCCTTTATATGTGGGTTGTTCTCTTTATGAATAAATACTGTTATGAATTGTGGGATAAATGGTACAAAATTTTTCATTTTGATTACTTTTTGAGGAGCATTTTTATACGGTGTGACCAAATGATCTGCAATGGTTGGATTTTTATTGCTCAGGGGTTCCTTCTGTCTTCTTTCTTAGGGATTGCTAAGGGGTGCTTCTCTGTCAAAAAATAAAAAATATAATAATAAATAAGGGACTTGCGAGACACCATTGGTAACCAACAAAGAGAGTTGAGTGTTCTTAAATACAAAGGCTTGATGCCTACATATTATCTTCTCATCTCTTATGCAAAAGTGAAACAAATGCATAAATCTATTCTTTCTTTTGTTTTCTCCTCAATGCCCATTCTTGAGAGAAGTTGGCCATGGTAAAAGTTCTCAAAGTCACCTTAACTAAGAAGCATTGAAGTACTCCGGATCATACCCCGAAACTCTATATTTTATTTTTTACCCTGTGCACACCTATGCCACCAGTAAGTGATGACTCACACTCCTCAAAAAGTTTAAGATCATGTACTGTTCACCTCCTTATCCTACCCTTCATAATAATATTTGTTAGTATTGAGCATTCCCTACTTGCTTGGGTACATCGTTTTGCTTGAGGAAAATAAAAAAGATAAGTGTGGGGGTGTGATAAGTGTCCAAATGAGCATGTTTTATGGGCGTATTTCATATATTATATTAGCACTTTTCTTGCTCATTTCTCCACTTTGGTTAGTTTTCCTCTAGTTTATGTTTTATTGGTTATCTTACAGATTTATTGGTTAAACATGAGGAAAACCAAGTTAGGAGCAAAGTAGACAAAGAAACGAATGCGTAGGCGCAAACGGAGTCCAAACGAAGAATCTAGGGCCGGTCAAAGTTGGTAAAAGAAAACGAGTTAAATACACACGTCACGGGGATAAAAGGCCGGACGTGACACGGATCGATGTGTTAGAGACGTCCGGGTCACGTCCGTGGAAAAAAGGCCGGACGTGACACAAGGAACAACCATGTCCGTGGAAGTTTGGCCGGACGGAGGGCGGACAAGGGACAACACGTCCGTGTGTTGTCCGCGGAAGAAAGGCCGGACAAGAGGAGTATGTCCGTGTGCTGTCCGAGGAGAAAAGGGCGGACATGAGGCATGACCGTGGCTTGTCCGGGGAAATAAGGCCGGACAAGAGATAGAGACGTCCGGGGATTTAAACGCAGACGCGTGTAAATGCAACCCAGATCCAGAATAATTGACGTGCCGACCGTCTTCCTCATTTTTCCTGCGGCGCCTGCAAACATATCTATCTACCCCATCAACAATATCAGGCGCCGGCACACTCCTTAAATTGCTCACGCGTGTTCCAGCTGTCTTCATCATGTCTTCTTCCTCCTCATTTCTTCTATAAAACCCACGCTCCTTCTGCTCAAATGAATCATCCCTTCCTCAGAATCCAAAGACCTCCGTTCATCAAACCACGACCATCGACCACAACACAAACCACATCTACGATCCATTCCATCCTCTTATCCCCCACTTCTCCATTTTATTTTTATTCTTCATTCCACCACTCAGTAGAAGCAGGATAAGAAGAAGAGAAGAGAAGCAGCTGGAGCAAGAGCGAGCCGCACTCCCGTCTCCTCCGGCAGTCTCCAAAATAATGGCTACTTCTATCTTTATTTTATTTTCATTCCTGTTAATGTCCGAGTAAACTTATATTTGTGCTTAGGATGGGTGTTTAACCCCAAATAATTCAGACTTATTTATAATACCGAGTTTGCTTATAAATATTTTTTTTGTCTATCTAAATTATTAAATGCTTAAGAACTGATCATTTTTACGCATTTACGGTTTCTCTTGTTTCAATGATTTTGTAATCTGAGAATAGACCACAAAGAAAGACAAACGTTAGATATTATCTCCTTGATTAGCAGATAAAATCCATCGCTGTTATTAAAAGAATTCTTGCTTAATGCTAATTAATGATTTTAGACTTCTTTGATTGTAAAAAGTCTATTGAATTAATTAAGAGTTGTCCTTATCTATGATTTAGGAAGGCCACAAGATAAATTCTTAAAGACAAATAGAGCAAATTAGGATTATAATTAATGTCTGAAGTATATTTGGGCGATTTCACCTTCCTTAGCACATTTTCCATCCATTCAATACACTACAGTTTTATTTAAGCTTTTAATTATTTTTATTTTCCCAACACCAAGATTGCCACTGGCTAAACCCCCATTTACATTTTATGCACTTTTATCTTCTTGTATATTTACTAACTTGATAATTAATTAGATAGTTGCGAAATCTCTGTGGATACGACCTTGTTGTACTACAATGATTGGGTTCACTGCTCATAAGTAGCAAGATAGTTTAACTACTATTTTACTCAACATAAGTGCATGGGGAACTCAAGCCAAATGATGATGAAAGTAATAGTGCAACATGTAGGATTGAGTTTAAAATTGAAGAATATGAAGAGGTGGAGAAACAGGAAAGGAACAGACCCCTGAGGGACTGACAATTAGTAAGACCACATTGGGAGACGAAAAGGCCACTGACACGACGTAAAATATAGAGGCCTCCCCATTGGAAAATGATAATACTATGAGAAGAGGTACACAACCATCCCAAGAAAAGAGGAATGTACAATCAGCAAGAGATACTATAGAGAGAAGTATCAACATGTAGTTGGAGGTGGAAGCTTGTGTGGAGTTAATGAAAGAGTTTGGGTGCAACATGCCCAATTCGGTGCAAACAAAGGTGAACCTGATAAATCACGTACAGCAGTACATAGAACAAGAAGTAGACCAAAGAGATGGTGATGATCGCACTACAAAACATTACAGGCTTAGGCCCGCCAAGCAAAGCAGAGTGCATGCGACAAGAGGTTAGGCACAGGCATATCACTGTCCTTGGCTTAGTAGAAACCAAATGACCTACGACTGCCAGTAGTAAATCTTCAGCTTTTGGGGGAAGAAGAAGAAAAGTGTAGCCTGGGATGAGATCCCAGCTAGGGGACGATCATGAGAGATAATTGCCATATGGGATGAAGAGGATATTACATACAAAAATAGAAAAAGGGAAGAGGTGGCTCATGCTTGAGGCGGATATAGTGGGAGAGGGCTTCTCTGGAATAATACTCTTGTCTATAGCTACATACAGGGGACATGTCACAAAACATCAGACATGTCAATGGTCTGTAGGTGGCAATTTTTCAGGTGACAAACTCGAACATCGCATCAGATCCATGCTAAAATAGCATATGAAGATAGTAGTGGGCAATAGCAAAGGTATCAAGTTCTAGCATGATAAGTGGCTGCCTATGGAGATCCTCAAAGAAAATTTTTCCCGCCTATATCAGCTGAGTCAACAGAAAGATGGGAAATTACATGAAAGGGTGGATGGAGCAATGAGAGATGGGCTTGGACACCAATTTGAAGAAGAAACCTATTCGAGTACAAACAATTTATCGCCAACAAATTGCAAATGCAATGGAGGATCTCAGTCTGAATATTGATGAAGAAGACGAGATGGTATGGGACAGTAATGTAGGAAATACAAATTCACAATATGAGGTATGTGCATGAGCATCCTAGACCAAAATATTGATGATATGCTGATTATATACTGGCGACAACCCACCTCCAGGAAATATGGAATAAATCGGCTAAACCAAGGGTAGAAATAATGGTGTGGTTTTTGGTGGTGGGGAGCCTCATGATGAGGGACATGCTATTTGAACGAGACATCGTCCCTATTGGGCAAAGCCTCTATCCATGCTGCAATCGAGTCATGGAAACAATGGACCATGTGATATTCTTTTGTGAGGAGGAATTGAAGGTATGAGCTGCATTGGTAGCATGGTGGAATATACAATTTGTATTTAGGATTAGTGCGAAGGAAATTTTTCATGACTAGATAGGAGTGGCTATGAGTAAGAAAACAAGTAAGATATGGAGGTTAACATTCTTCTATGGAGCTTGGAATATATGGCATGCTAGGAATCAACTGTTTTTCAAGGCGAGGCATTCTCAATAGCACGTGTAGTCCAATAAACAAAATTGAGTGTTTGAATATGGCTAAAGTGTTGGTGGAAGGACATTCCAATGCCAAGTGGAAGATTCATAAGCTTGAGCAACTTGAAAGATGATCTTATGTATTTATAGGATCATGTGTAGTCGTAGTGATATCGAGCCTTTTGATTTGTAAGCACTGAGTTTTCTATACTCTTTTTCCTTCATGGCGCATTTTTCCCATTGCGTTTTGGCCACGAAGGTTTTAAAGAGGCAGATGCCAGTTGGCCGGGTCTAAGGGGAGACAAATGTAAACAAAGACTCGTGCCTCAAATCTACTTGTTTTGAATGGATAGACATACTTAATTATATAAAAAAAGATAAATTCATCCCACATACAATCTTAATTATGTAAATTATTTACATATATAGCATGTCCAACCAAGTAAATTACATGTAAGAGCATTTGAGTTGCATACACCTCAGTGTAGACTTGACAAAATGGATTCAACCCGCCAATCCGACCTAAAACCAGCCTGTTTATAGTGGTTTGGGTTGAATTTTTCAATCTGTTTAACAAACGGGTTGAGTTAGATTGAGGAATTTATAAATGGGTTGGGTCAAGATTAATGTAGTCCAACCACCAACCCACATATCTATTTCTTTACAAAAATATCTATAAAATTGTTGCATAAATTTAATAAACTTTATATTATAATGGACCATATACAATAACAATTTTTAAAAAAATTTTATTCACTTTTCAGTGCTATGTATATAAGATGTACAATTATCATTGATTTTTAGTTATCAATTAAGTTGAAATAAATCTTAAGTTATTAAATATAAAACTATAGTATTAACATTTATGCTTACATTTAATTAATTTTAGGATTCCATTGAAACACATGATGTCATTTATATGTATATGTATATGTATATGTATATGTATATGTATATGTATATGTATATGTATATGTATATGTATATGTATATATGTACGTATATGTATATGTATATTATATTTGTATGTATTATTTATAACATGTTTTATGTCTACAAAACATTATTTATTTATGTAGAAAGTTTAAATGCGTAATCTGTGGGTTAAACGTGAGTTGATGGATTGTGTTTGGGTTGAAATTATGAATTCATTTAACTAATTAAATGGGTTGGGGTAGGGTTTACACTTTTTAAAATGGGGTTGGATTGAGATGAGGCTAATCCAACCCGCGAATCCGTTTTTACCAGATCTACCCCGAGTATGTTTGAAGTTGTGTCCAAAGGAATAGTAGCCTTGGGGCCTTGCCCTGTATGGTTGATCAAGCCCCTAATCAAAGTTAGCATGTTGATGATTTGCTTTTACAGGCTGATCGAAGACATTATTTTTGTGAATATACATCTGAATTAGAAGGACCAGAACACCAATCTTCAGAGTGTCATATCTTGGTACAAAAAACACCATTCTTTTGGGATGCATCAGTCTTTATATGTTATTCTTGTGTAGAATTTTTTTTATCACATACCACACTCATTACTTGTGTAATTGAATGGATTGTCCTTAGGAAAAAAACTAAGAATTACCGAAAATTTTCTTTTTCAAATCGTGCCTATATTCTTACATCATTCGTTACATTAAAATTGTTAAGTGCTTCTTAATGTGCCCACTTCCCTTTTTCTCTCATTGTGTTTGTAATATGTTTGTAATCCTACACAGAGGGACAACACCTCAAATACAAAAACCAACAGAGTCAAACAATTTGTAACAAGAAATTAGCATTTTTATTCCAGGGCAACCAGCTCAACCAGGATGCAACTTTGGGTTGACCACATACTTCCCCCCCCCCCCCCAACTTCTATTAAGACGATTCTAGGGGTTGTGTACGTCTCTAGCTCATCCTATTCCTATGAGACCTTCTTCTCAAATTGGTAATAGGATTAAAGGAAGGGATCGAGTGGCATTGGTATGAAACATCAACCTGATTGAAGCAAATGAGTTGATCTTCTACATGTTAAACTTATTTGCCCAGGATAGAGAGGTAAGTTTGGATTGTTGAAGGGATGATTTTATTCTTCTCTACTACACCCTATTTATAGTCAAATAAGCACATAATATAACTACTCAACACACATTTATCTTATGCATCTCATTTATACAACTTAGGTAGGTTGAACGGTGCCTCCCTTCTACCTACTACTTCTAGATGAAGTTGGTGTTGATTGTTCAACACTCCCTCTCAACATCAACTTCATATTAATCTAGTACACATGTAACTTTTATATGGAAAAACTACAAACCATATGTTTCATGTTGTTGCTATATGGGCTAGCTCCTCATCGTCTCTGTAGAGAGTGCATCAGCGTCCCGTAAGGCAAGCTCCTCTTTTTCTACTCCCGGGAGGGCATAAACGTCCCATTCATCTTCATTCCTTGAAGTAGCAACATTGTTCTCTATCCTCTTCTTCCTTGACCAACGATCTTTTGCCATATGACCTTTCTTGTTACCGTTGTAACACTTTCCTTCAAACTTTTGACTATTATAGTCATTCCAATCTGCTTTTGCTTTTGTTCTATCACTCCACTTGCCTTGATGACTTCTCTCTTCATGGCTAGTCCGTCTGGATCCATCTTCAACTCTCTGCTTGAAATTCCACTTGCCTTTCTTGGCATAGAGTGCCTTTTCCTCAGTCTTCAATGAGACTCCTCCCATTTGCATAGCCAACGCACTTGACTAGCTAGCAAGTTTTTGAATTCCACAAGTGATGGCTACACTTGTCAACCTTCTATAGCAGCAATAAAGCTCCTGAACTCAGGTTTCAAACCATGGATGATGATTCTTTTCATTCTGGTATCATCAATTCAAGCTTCTGGATCCAACTTAGAATTACTTACTCGGCATAACAACTTCACTTTGTGAAAGTACTCGCAACCGTCATATCATTTTGTGCAATTGACAACAGCTCACTCTGTAACAGTTGAAGCTTTGTGTCATTCTTTTTCGAGAACAACTTGGCAAGTGTGTCCCAAGGTTCTTTAGGAGTTTTCGCATCTCGAATGTGTTCGAGAATTTCTTCTTCAACAGTCATATTGAAGGTGAACATAGCTTTGCCTGCTTTAATCTTCCATTTCCGCAGCGCGTCTTCTCCCGTTGGCGGCTTTTTTCACTACCATTAACAAACTCCCACAAATCTTGTCCTTACATATATGACATTATACAAGTAGACCAAGAATTGTAATTATTGCTGCTAAACTTTTTAATTCCACCACTCACTTGAAAATCAACCATAATTTAAATCGTGACCAAATATTACTCCGCCTCTTTTTTTAAAGTCGTTTCTATTTTCTAAAAAAATCAGCAGCTTGATAAGTGCGAAATACATCTATTTTTAGGACACATGTCCGAACACGGTGAATTTCCAGTCCTAGCACAACGTTTTGATCAAAATAAAAGATAAAAAATCAAGAATCGAGCTCTGTTGTATATATAGCAGAGTTAGGGTTGCAAATCAGACTTACGCCCAACAGAAGGGGATCATACCTATATTCATTCAGCAACCCACTTCTCCACACCACCAGACCATCATCTTTCCACTCATCCATCTTCATTCGATACCACACCACCATCCGTACACCATCAACATCACCATACCACCATTACCACCTACGTCACCATCATCGTCTCACCACAAGCACCACATTCATCCATCACCACCACAACCAAACAATATATCATCATTGTTACCTATTATTTCTGATGGAGTCGGAGCGGGGAGCCGGAGTCAACTTGCTAATTGGAGTTTTCTCTACTCTCTCTTTTATTTCGTTTAATGTCTTTCTCTGTTATTTTTGTTATTTTTAGAGCTATGTTTGAGTAGTTAGTTTAGCTCCCCGGATTGAGGTAGCAAACCGGATATTTATATTTATTTGTAATCTTTTGACTAATTCAATAATGCAATAGTTTAATTACAGTTCTTCATGCGCTTTAATTCTCTAGCTAATTATTAAAGCAATCTTTGTAGTTTTCTAATCAAAATGCGGTGCTGAGATTAGTTAACAAGACATAGGAAGTTAAACCGGATTAACGACTAGAAGCATGGTTTGCCTATATGTTAATCTGTCTCCAATAGGAATTGGTTTTAAAGCGATTGGTTAGAATTGACTTGGGCATGGTTTGTGGCTTGTTATTTCCATCAGTTAGGATTTGTTGTACAGGGACCGGTCAACGGATTAATTAAGATTCCTGAATTTATTGCAGAATTAGAGAATAGTTTATTAATAAATTTGTGAAGTGAAGGTTTGTAGAACAATCCGGGGTGCTTTCTTAGATTTAGAGTTTTAATCTTTATTTGTTTACTTAGTTTATTTTGATTGTTTATTATTTTATATTTGTTTATTGAGTCATTCTTTTTGTTAAATTAAATAAAACCTGAAAAAGTAACATTTTCTGTTTTCTTAGTTTAGTTTCTCAGTTAGTTAATAAATTGTCAATTAATTGAACGAGTCCCTGAGATCGACAAACTCAATTCACTATTCCACAAAACGATAGGTACACTGACTAGATAGAGATAGTCACATATTTCTGCAAACAAATTTTTGGCTCCGTTGCCGGGATCTCTGACACAGTTTGTTGACAATTTTTAGTCTAATTGAGATTTTAGGATTTTTTTTTCTCTTCCTCTTTTTTTTGTTCTTTATTTTTTATTCTCTCGACATTATGTTCTAATCGTTAGGATTTGTTTTAGAAATTCTACTCTTAAATTTAAGTTACATTCTTAGGAAATCTTTATTTTTTTATTTTTTTTAATTATTTTATCTAGTTAATTTTGTTCTAGTTTCCTTTCTATTAGAATTTTTTTTCTCCACATAGTTGTATTATCTTAGTTTGATTTTAGGAATTTTTAGTTTGTTTGGGATTTTTAGTTATTCTTGATTAGGATTTTAGTTTTCTTTTCGTGTTTTCGTTTTATTTAATTTTGTCTTTTTCCTTTTATAGGGTTTAGTATTTTTATTTTCTCGTTAGTATTGTTTTTATTTTCGATTCATAGATTTCATTTATAATTATTAGAGAATAATGTGGTTTATTTGATTTAAATGTATTTTAATTTTTCCTTTTAGTATCGTATTCCCCATTTTGTTGATGTTTTTTATTATTCTTATTTATAATTAGTTAATTATGTTTTGTTTGTTTAATTGAGTTTTTAGTTTAATTTTTCTTTTTATTTTCTTTTTATTTATTTCTTTTCTTTTCATCTTTTTGTTATTTCAGTTGATTTCGATTTAGTACTTTTAGAAGTTGATTCGCCTAATTCACGGTTTGAATTTTCATATTTTCTTTTTACTTTAATTTTCCTTGTTTAGTTGTTGTTTTAATTTTTATTATGTGATTGTTTTTATTAGAATTAATTTTCCTTTCTAGTTTGGTTTTTATTTCCTTACGTGTTCAATTTTCTTTTCCAAATTCAATTTTTTTTTAGAATTTGATCTAGTACGTTTCCGTTAGAATTTGATTTGCTTAAATCATAGTAGTTTAGAATTTGATATTTTCTTTTTATTTGTGCTTGTTTAATTTTTGTTGTTTTAATTTTTATTTTTGGTTTAATTTAATTAGAAGTTATTTCTCTTTTCTTTTTGATTTCATTTTTGTTTAGTTGCTTTATTTTATTTATTTAGGTAATTCTCTTTTATTTATATTTTGTTTTTCTTTGCTATTCTATTTAGTTAATTTTGTTTTTGTGTTTCTTTTCTACTTTTAGTTCTATTTTACTTTTTATTTTTGTTTTTGTTTTTTTGTTGTTGTAGGCAAAGATGGAGAATAACATGGATGAGTTGGGGGGAGTGTTGACATAGTTGGAACCGAAGGTTGCGATAATGAACATAGAGCAAAATTTGAACAGGTATAATCAGCTAGGTGCTCAAAGTTACAATCAAAATCGGCGACAAGATTATTACCAACTGCAAGAATCGTCTTTTGACAATCTTATTGGTGGGAAAGTGAGCAAACTAGAATGCAGATGGAAGACGAACAATTCTACGCCTATCAGGAGCCTCCTAAGGAGGATACGAGCAAGATAGAGAGCATGCTTGCAGAGATCCTGGAGCAAAGAAAAATCACTAATGCTAGGTTTGCCAATATAAATGCCAAATTTGCCGATCAAGAAGCTATAAACGAGAGTTGGGAAAGGAAACTTAATCGGATATCGCAATAGCTAGCACAGGAGTAGATAATTTTCCTCTAAAATCAAAGTCAATCGAACCTAGTGGACCAAATTCAAGCAGAGACTTTGATGGGTGAAGATCATTCCAAGCCTATTATTTTTGAAGCTGAAGAGGAGCTTGATGAACAGGTTGAGCGACATGCTGAAGAGTTATATTGCCCTCCTTCCCCAACCTCGACTTAACTCGACTATCTAGGGATTGAGCATATTTTGTTTGAGCCAGTCTGCGAGCTAGAAGAGGATTTTCCCATTGAGCCTCACCAACTGGGAGAGGATATTTGTATCGTCGAATATAAGGAGGGAACATCGCTACCACCACGTCATCAGCAACTACCACCTTGCCTCCAGAAGCCTCAACAACAGAAGGAGGATATTTATGTCCTCGAATTTGAGGAAGAAAATCCATCATCCCCTGGTCTCCAATTAGAAATACGTTACCGGCAGTATCTCCTCAAACATCAGGTTTTGTGGAGTATTTACTTTCCTATTTTGTTTGCCAAAGCAACACTTTGTTTTGATCCAGGTGGCTTGCTTTTAATTACTGCCTATTTCATTTTCCTGGCAAAGCTATTGTCTATTTTTATTTTTGATCCAGGATAATGAAGCGGGAGTCTAGCCAAAGACTATGAAGACGGGCAACTTACTAGGAGGCAACCTAGTGGTTAAATTTTTGTTTAATTCTTGCTTTTGTTTTATTTTCATGTTTTCTAGTTTTATTATTGTTTTATTATGTTTTTCTCTTCGTTTTGATGAAAAAGGGAACATGGGTAAAATTTTATACCTTGTCCGGACAGGGTACGAGGACAGGGTACGCGGACAGGAAACAGAGCGAGCCAGACAGACGCGTCCGGACGTATAGGTCCAGACTTGTCCGGACAGACCCATAATTGAGTAAATTTTTGCTTTCTTCCCCTTTTTTCAGCACTACATTGATTTTAGACAGTACTTACTGTTTTGATCTCCTTTTTAGGTTTATTTTGCTTTTTATTTATTCAGAGGTGGCAGTGGTGCCTATGCTTTTAATGCAACGCTTACAACGCTTTTATGGTAGTTGTGAGTGTATGCAGGTGAAATTTTTATCATGGTGTTTGATGTACCCCCAAGGCTGGACACTTGCTTGAACGCAAGTGTAAGGAACACTAACCCCCTTGTTCGAGCTTAAGTGTGAGGAAGGGAACCTTCCTTAATCTACGATATCAGGGGAGTTTTAGTTTTTTTCCTTATTTTTGATGTTTATGTTCAGCCTATCATGAATTTTTTGCTTAAAGTTTATTTTTATGTTAGTCCTTATGGTCCTGAATGAAATTCTTCATGAGTCTGGCATATTTTGAAAGGTCCTTTCTTGATTTTTTTTTTTGAACAATGAGGACATTGCTCCTTTTAAGCGTGAGGAAGTAGAGACCTTTCCCTGAAAATATAACAATTGCGCTTAAACGCCACACCTGTTTGGATTATCTTCTTGCTTTGAGAGAATCACTTCTCCGAGTGCTTATAAATATTGAATTCTTGGGTGAAAATTTTTGCACAAATTTTGGACATCGAGCGTGGTGACCACCTCAAGAATCTTTCTGCTTTAGGTTGTTTGTATATACAGTTTTATTCAAATTAATCTGTTTTCACTGAAATTTGATGGATTAGTTGATTGTGGAAACTGAATTAGTTTATCTTGGGATTTTGGAAATGATGTGAAAGTTTGGAATGAAAGGATAAGGCAAGGTACTCCGCTGATAAAAAAAATTCCTAACAAAAGCAGGCCTCGTCTATCCGGTTATTAAGTCCTAGGGTGCCTTAACACCTATCTACCTAAGGTCTCGGGACACTAGTGGAAAAAAATATCAAAAAACACGGCCTATAAAAGGTGGTTTTACCAAAAACCGTCTTAAATTATCTCTAGGCACACGCGAAGAGACCTTAAAGGACAGTTTTAATTGAACCGTCATTTAAATCTCTGCTCATACCACACACGAAGCACTCTTAAAAGACGGTTTACCTGAAATCGTCATTTAAAGTGACTCTTAAAAGACAGTTTACCAGAAACCGTCAATTAAAGTGCTGCTCATTCACGCGCGAAGCACTCTTAAAAGACGGTTTACCAAAAACTGTAATTTAAAGTGCTGCTTAAAAGACGGTTTACCAGAAACCGTCATTTAAAGTGCTGCTCATTCACGCGCACAACACTCTTAAAAGACGGTTTACCTGAAACCGTCATTTAAAGTGCTGCTCATTCGCGTGCGAAACACTCTTAAAAGATGGTTTACTTGAAACCGTCTTTTAAAGCGCTAAACATACAAGCGCAAAGCACTTTTAAAAGACGGTTTCAAGTAAACCCCCTTTTAATGTAAGGTAAACAATGTTATAAAAGCTTAGTAAATTAGTCTTTTTATAATTAACATTGTAATTAATATTGAAACAAAATATTTTTTATTTATATAATTTCATAATTAGCATTGTAACATACTCTTATTATATAATTTTATGATTAACATTTATCATTTTAGTAAATTAGTCTTATTAAACTATGTTTTAATCACAAATTTAAAAATTTGAAAAATAGTATAGAGTAATAAATATTTAAATTAGTTTACATGTTGGTTAAAATTCACAAAATTGGTAGTGAGATATTACATGCATATGTAATTAAAAAAATTGTATTTTATAATTAGCATTTATTACTTTTTTTTGTAAATTAGTCTTTTTGTATAATTAATTAAATTTGTAACTATATGTACATATATGTAATCTTATACTAATATCTTTAGTATGCATATAATACCATACTTATTTACTTATTACGACTTTTTTACTACTTATTATATTTTGTATGGGGGTGAACATAAGTTAGAATAACAATTAGTATGTCAACTACTAAAAGATTATGTTATAAATGTTACATATATGTGTTTTGTTCATAAAACGAATGAATTTGATGCACTAGCCTAGTGGTTAGGGGTGTGTGAGTGGGATTTTATCATGGGTCGCGGGTTCAAATTCAAACACCATTACATATTACAAATTAATCTAGGTGCATGAGACTAAATTTAAATCTTTTTACATTCAGCGTCTTTAAGAGATGGTTCAGAACCGTAGTTTTTTAGCATGTTTTTTGCTTCCGTCTGCACTAGTGGGATCTGGGATAGTTGGTCCAACACTGTTACAGGGATAGAGAGAAAACTCTGGGTTATAGAATAACTCTGCAATTCATAATAATTCGTTTATTTTGTATATATCTCTTGAAGGAGAACGTTTTTGCATGTGAAAAAGTTAATTGCAGCTTATTTTTATGTTTATCATGAGTTCGTGGTGTTGAAAGGTATCTCAGAATAAGGTGTTACTTCACACCCCTTGTCATCTAAAGGTTAGAGGAAAGAAATGGTGGAAGATCCCAAGTTAATCTATATTCAGATTTTATAGTCTAACTTCTCCATGCTTTTAACATCATTCCTTTTCATTAATTGCGAAAATCTGCAACTGGGAGCAGAACTATTCTTTTGATTGTCACTTTGCTTGCTTCCTGTTTGCATTTGTTTGATCACGAGGTTCGATACTACGGCCTTAGAGATAGTTTAATCTCTATTTGCTTGAGGACAAGCAAAAGCTAAGTGTGAGGAAGTTTGATAAGTACGAAATACATATATTTTTAGGGTTTTAATTCTTCCTATTTTCATAACAATTCATGTTATATCTCTCACTTATCATATGTTTTTCCTTAGATTTATGTTTTGATGTGAAATGATGCATTTTATGTCTCTAATGCAGTTAAAATTCTAGGAAATGCATAGAATTTTTCATGAGGATTCCAACGCAACAAACGGGGAGTGAAACGGAGCTAAAACGAAGAATCTAGGCCCTGTTGAAGTTATGTTTGACAGTCTAGAGGTGCTGTCTGGACACAAGTCAAACGTTGAAAAAAAATAAGAAATCGCTCGGAAAAGAGGTGTTCAGACATACAAGTTCAGACACATGTCCGGACGCGGTGAATTTTCCAGCCCTAGCGCAGCGTTTTGATCAAAATAAAAGATAAAAATCACGAATCAAGCTCGTTGCTGTATATATAGCAGAGTTAGGGTTGCAAATCAGACTTACGCCCAACAGATGGGGCTCACGCCTTTATTCATTCAGCAACACACATCTCCACACCACCAGACCATCATCTTTCCACTCTTCCATCTTCATTCGATACCACACCACCATCTGTACACCATCAACATTACCATACCACCATCACCACCTACGTCGCCATCATCGTCTCACCACCAGCACCACATTCATCCATCACCACAACTACCATACCATTTATCATCATTGTTACATATTATTTCTGATGGAGTCGGAGCGGGGAGCCGGAGTCAACTTGCTAACTGGAGTTTTTTCTACTCTCTCTTTTGTTTCGTTTAATGTCTTTCTTTGTTATTTTTAGAGTTATGTTTAAGTAGGTAGTTTAGTTCCCCGGATTGGGGTAGCAAACCAGATCTTTATATTTATTTGTAATCCTTTGACTAATTCAATAATGTAATAGTTTAATTCCAGTTCTTCATACGCTTTAATTCTCTAGCTAATTATTAAAGCAATCTTTGTAGTTTCCTAATCAAAATGCGGTGCTGAGATTAGTTAACAAGACATAAGAAGTTAAACCAGATTAATGACTAGAAGCATGGTTTACCTATAGGTTAATCCGTCTCCAATAGGAATTGGTTATAAAGTGATTGGTTAGAATTGACTTGGGCATGGTTTGCGGCTTGTTATTTCTACCAGTTATGATTCGTTGTACAGGGACTAGTCAACGGATTAATTAAGATTCCTGAGTTTATTGCAGAATTAGGGAATACTTTATTAATGGATTTGTGAAGTGAAGGTTTGCAGAACAATCCGGGGTGCTTCCTTAGATTTAGAGTTTTAATCTTTATTTGTTTTATTTAGTTTATTTTGTTTGTTTTATTATTTTATATTTGTTTATTGAGTCATTCTTTTTATTAAATTAAGTAAAACCTCAAAAAGTGATGTTTCCTGTTTTCTTAGTTTAGTTTCTCAGTTAGTTAATAAATTGTCAATTAATTGAACGAGGTCCCTGAGATAGACAACCCCCACTCAATTCACTATTCTACAAAACGATAGGTACACTTCCTAGGTAGAGATAGTCACATATTTCTGCTAACACAACTCTCTCTCCTTTTTTTTCTCTTCACGTGACTTTGTAATAAGAAGAACTAGCCCTTTTTTTAATGGGTAGCTTTTTTTTTCCGACGTAAGTATTGGTGGAATTTAAATGAACGCTAACAGTAACCACCTATTTTCCACCGTTGTTTTACCAGCTTCTCACTAAACTATTTCTTTTTCATTTTTTAATCTATCACACTCATGTACTCTCCACCGTATTCTTCTCATATGTTTAATTTTCTTCTTCTTATTATTATTATTTATTTTTTTATTTCCTATCTCAACACCCAGACTCCCTCACACCCAGACTCCCTCACTCTTCCAAGAAAAAGAAACACACTTTTTTATGTTCTTAATCTTCTTCCCTAATTACTCTCCACTCACCCAACACGAATTCAAGCTTTTCGACTTCTAGTATCCCCTTGCACTGCTTGTATGCAATTGCAAAGTAGAAAAAGAGCATACTCTCCAAGGCGGGACTTTATTGCGCTCTTATTTTCTCTCTTTTTATATTTCACAACAAGGTCGAGAGCTCTAAACTAACAGAGCTGCATATCTGCAAATATAAAGTACTCTTCTCTTCAACAAGAAATGGAATCTCGAGCTACAACAGAGACTGAAAGTTGTTTTTGGTGTTGTTTTTGATACATCAGGCAAATTGGCTTTGATTGATGAAACTAACGAAAGGTTTTGTATGTTGCTGGCTGTCAAAGATTGTACTGGCTCTGATACCAAATGTTGAACTTATTTGCCCAGGATAGAGAGGTAAGTTTGGATTGTTGAAGGAATGATTTTATTCATCTCTACTACACCCTATTTATAGTAAACTAAGCACATAATATAGCTACTCAACACACGTTTATCTTATGCATCTCATTTATTCAACTAAGGTAGGCTGGACGGTGCCTCCCTTCTACCTACTACTTATAGATGAAGTTGGTGTTGATTGTTTAACACTACGTGACAAGAAGAAACCTAGATCTTTCATGCGATGAACATTAGGATTTCTTAGAATGACTCATATCAAAGTTGGCTCCAGTCCTTGACTTTCTGCAAGCTTGCAGATTCCCCTAGCCGACCTATTGGCATTCTTCCATACTAGTGAAGGGTTATTCAAAACCTTCAATATTGCATTAGCAGAACCTCACCGTCGTGACTCCTTCTTGACACAAGAAGAAGAAAGTGGCTAAAGCTTTATTATTGAGGAAGAAAAACAGTTCAAAGGTCACTATACTAACCCTTACAATAGAGCTTTTATACTCACACCCTAACATAACATAAAACCAAGTAACAGGAAGAAAACATAATAAAATAAGTTACAAGGGAGGTCTAGTATTAAGCATCCTAACAGCCCCCCTCAAATCATACAAGGATTGTATGATTTGAAATAAAACTAAGCTTATCATTTAGTAGAACTCAAATCTCTCATGCCCAACTTTTTAATCAGCAGAGGATATCGTCTCCCAGGCGGAGACTTGGTCAAAAGATCAACCAACTGTTCCTTCGAAGAAACAAACTCTACTGTAATTAAACCTTCTTGAAGTTTTTGTCTGACAAAGTGAATGTCCAACTCGATGTGCTTAGTCCTCTCGTGCTGAATAGGATTTCTTACAAAGTGAATGGCCGCCTGACTATCTGACTTGATAGGCACTGGCTCCACGTTTGCAACACCAAGCTCAACGAGCAACCTAGTTAGCCAACTTAATTCTACTGTTGCTTGCCTCATCTCCCTATACTCTGATTTGTAGAGGACAACGCAACGCTGGTATGCTTTTTGGATTTCCAAGACAACTGACTGCCACCTAGACAAATAAAATAGTCACTTATTGAGTGTATCGTGTTAGAGCATGCTGTCCAGTCAGCATCACAATAAGCAACTAAATAAAAAATGTTTTTATTGTTAAATAAAAGACCATATCCAGAGGTACCCTTAACATATCTTAATGTGTAGTGCAGCTTGAAAATGTAAAATAGATGAGGAATCCAAAAACTGACTCAAAACTTGAATTGAGAAACTAAGATTAGGCCTACTATGCGAATGAAAACTAAGCTTTCCAACCAATCGACGATAAACACTTGGATCCTCTAAGGGTTTTCCTTCATTTCTTTTCAGTTTAACACTCATGTCTCAAGGGCCAGCAACAACTTTCTGATTAACACAATTAAATTCATTAACTAACTATTCACTGTATGTTTTATGCATCAAAACAATTCCATCACTAGTATGAACAAACTGCATACCTAAGAAAAGGTAAAGTCTCCCCAAGTCTTTAATCTTAAAATCTCGATCAAGATTACCTTTGACTGAACTGATCAGATATATATCATCACCAGTTATGAGTATGTCATCGACATAAACAACAAGGTAACAAACTCGGCCATCAGTTTCTTTAATAAACAATGAATAATCGTTTAGGGATTGTCTAAAACCCAATTTCTTAAGAAAATCACTCAGTTTTTCATGCCACTGTCTCGAGACTTGTTTCAGCCCATACAATGATTTTCTTAACTTACAAAATTTTCATGTTCCCTCCAATTCGCGACCCTTTGGTAATTCCATATAAACATCCTCCTTTAAGTCACCACGGAGGAACACATTGTTCACATCTAACCGCCCAATTTCCCAATTCATCTTAGATGCGATAATCACTAAAGTTTTGATTGTAGTGAACTTAACTACAAGTTTCTGAATATTCTATGACAAGCCTTTGTGTAAAACCCTTGGCAGCTAACCTAGCTTTACATCTCTCTAAACATCCATCAACCCTGTACTTAAATTAACAGCCCTTTTTATAGCAGGAAGATCAACAATTTCCCACATATTGTTTCTGTCCAGAGCCTTAAATTCCTCTAACATCGTAATTTCCATCTAGGGTCTCTAATAGCATCTACATACAAGGTTGGTTATGTCTCTTTATGCAGAAAGCTACTGAAGTAACTATGCATAGCCTTTTCATCAGCTAGCGAATAAAAACAATTTCTATATAGTTTAGAACTAGCAATAGTATTATCATCATCAATTAAACTACACTCAAAACTGAAATGGGAATTGCCATTGAAATCAGAAGTCATGCAGTTTATTCTAGAAATCCCGTGACTCATAATTTTTGAAAAGAGGTAACAGTTGTACTTATCTTGATCTACAATTGCACTTTGTCCTACAACGTAGTCCTAAAGATGTGCTAAAGTGTGTTTTACCCTTGTGGAATATCTCACAAGATGCTGCTGTTGTGAATCTTATGTAGTGCCAGTCTCCGATGCTTCATCATTCAAACTGCCCCCTAGAGAGCATCCAGGGCTTCCTGGTTGTCTGTTGTCCCCTCCAGGATGTCCAGTTCAGCGAACCTTGACCAGTTTGCTCTTGTTCTGTCAGGGTATGTCTTGCCTGTCTTATTGGTTCATTATACTCATCATGCAAAGAAAGGTTAGATATGTTCTCAAAGATAGGAGTAGAATTTTCATTATCAACAAAAACATTTCTAAAGGGGTGAAGATTTTCATGAAATATATCATCTTTGTTCACAATTACCTTATTATTGTCAAAATCAAACAATTTGTATCCCTTTTTACCACTAGCATAACCCAGAAAGACAGCCTTAACAGATCCCAGGCTAAATTTGTCATGCTGATCCTTGTTTATATTAGCATAACAAAGACATCCAAAGCATCTCAAGGTACTTACTTCAAATGGGCTCATGTTATTTATACTGCTAAGGGGCATTCTATTAATGAGAAAAGTTGTTGTAAAAACACTATCACCCTAAAATTTTGAAGACAAACCAGAATGAAGCATAAGGGCTTTTGCCGTTTCAAGAATGTGTCTGTGTTTACGCTCCACCACACCATTTTGTTGTGAAGTGCGAACACAAGTTGTTTGATGTGCTATAACATTAATTTTGAGAAAATCCAACGTTATCTTAGAACTACCTAGTTCATATGCATTGCCGGTTCTTAAGATTTTGACTTTCTTATTGAATTATGTTTCAATCATTTTAAATAACTAAACAATGATACTAAATGAATATGATTTGGAAGCGCACAAGTGGGTCCAGGTTGCTCTACTCTTGTCATCCACCAAAGTAAAAAAAAGAGTTCCCATCATAAGTTTTGTACTTATATGGACCCCATAAATCAGCATGAATGAGGTCAAAGATATCACTACTCTTAGTGCTGCTGTTAGTAAAAGGTAATATGTGGCTCTTAGACCTTGAACAGGATTTGTAAACAAACTGTTTTGATTTCAACAAAGGATCAACTAAATCTATCCTTAAAAGCTTGTCCTTAGGTACATGACCTAGTCTATGGTGCCAAAGACTAAGACGGTCATTACAATCAAAGCCAAGGCTTACTACAATATTATCACACGATAAAGAAGTATGATCTCTTGAATTCTGTTTACAATTACTTCTTAAGATGTACAGACATCTGCATAATCTCCTAGTGTACACGCCTCGTTTTCCTTCACAAGCCTGATAAACACATGACCTTGAATCAAATAGAAATTTCCTTTCATATCTTGATAAAGCTTACTGATTGAAATTAAATTGAACTTGAATGCAGGGAAAAAAAGAACATGCTGCAGTAATATAAGTTCATTTATTCTAATTTCTCCTATTATCCTAACAAACTGGTGATGCCCATTAGGTAAACCTACTATATGTGGTTTATCAAGTAATTAAATAATGACAAATCCCCACACATATGGTCAGAGGCTCCGCTATCTAAGATCCAATAAGAGGCATCAAGGTTATGCTCTGTTTTTGCATTCATAATTAAGTAATTCCCATAGTTTAAACTAGAGGTGAAAAAGGAACTGTTACCGACAAAACCGTAGCTTGATGAGTCCAGATTTGGTGAATCTCTACCGCTGCTCGATCTTGTCTTGCTAATGTAATCAAGGAGTTTGTTCTCTTGTTCATTTGATAGGATTCCACTAAATGGGTCCTTAGCATTATCACTTGGACTTTCTTCCTTCCTTTCGTGAGAAGTACTGATATTGGCACTTCCTTTCCTTGCCTTGAGATTTCTCCAGCCTGGTGTAAATCCATTCTTTTGAAAGCACCTCTCTTCTGTATGTCCTTGTTTATTGTAGTAGGAGCACTGGAAATTACTGTGTCTAGGGTTTCCTCCTTGACTCCTCATAAGGGGTTTCTTCCCTTGTTCTGCAGCAAACGAAAGGGATCCATTATCTGAATTTGTTGAAGTAGTGAGGTGTTTTTGTCTCTCTTCTTGAATCAGAAGAGAGAACACTTGCTCATTTGGTGGCAAAGGAGAGAGCATGAGGATGTTTCCTTGAACTTGGCTGAACTTGTCATTTAATCCCATCAGAAACTTAATAACTCCTTTTCTTGATGTACTCCTCTAGTTTGTTGTAACTTCACAAATGCAGGTTCCACAAACACAGGACAACAAAACCTTGCTAGCATCTATCTCATCCCATACCTTCTTGGTCTTGGTGAAATATTCACTAATGCTATCATTACCCTTGTTGGTATTAGCCAGTCGGTGCTCCAAGTCATACATTTTGGTGGCGTCGGAGTGGTCATACCTGCCACAGAGTTGTTTCCACATGTGTGTATTCATGGGTGCGAACATAAAGCTATCAGCTATATTTCTTTCAAGACCCATAAGCAGCCACGACTTCACCATGGAGTCACAACACAACCAAGCTTGGGCTCTCAGAGTGTCGTCCGTCAGTTTCTTGAGTTTGCCATCAACAAACCCCAATTTGTTCTTCGCTGTGAGCGCAATGACCATTTGCATATTCAGTAGGGGAACCCCCTTTTCCCTCAAACTTGCTCGCTAACATATTCCTTGGTTGTTTTGAGTTAGCCAAGTATAGGGAATCATCGTTTGGAATGTCACCATCAGATCCTCCACTCGTACTTTCCACATCCTTCTTCCCAGTTTTTGTTTGCGCACTTTCGTTGGCCATCAATTAATCACAGGGACTCACGACTTCTAAGGAGAAGGGAAATTTAGGGTTCGAGAACAAGAAAGCCGAATTAGGGCAGAAAGAGCACAACCGTGGAAGGTGTAAAGCAGGTTCTTCAATGTGAGGGTTTGAGAACAGAAGAAGGAACAAAATAAGGTGGAAAGGGCAAAATTTGACCTCAAGAATCAAGGGATTCAACAACAATCGTATAATGTGGAACCCGAGAACATGAAGAAGCCTAAGAACGAAGGGAAAAAGAAGAAGAAAGTGGAGCAGCATGGAATCGCCTGCTCTGATACAATGTTCAAAACCTTCACTCTTGCTCTAGCAAAACCTCACCATTAAGACTCCGTCTTGACACAGGAAGAAGAAAGTGGCTAAAGCCTTTATTATTGAGGAAGAAAAATAGTTCAAAGGTCACTATACTAACCCTTACAATATAGCTTTTCTACTCACACCCTAACAAAACATAAAACCAAGTAATAGAAAGAAAACAAAATAAAATAAGTTACAAGGGAGGTCTAGTATTATCTAGTATTATGCATTCTAACAAGGGTTGGCCTCTAACTAGAGTTATTTAGCTTTGAAATATTCCTGTGGTGTGATGATTAGAATCATGAAGATGGTTTCCTGATGTTGAGACATGTCCTGCACATTTTGGGTTCTTAGTAGCTCTTAGCTACACTAGGTTTTAGGTTGTGCAACTTTGAACTGACTTTAATTTTTTACTTAGTATGTTGTTAGTTTCTCTAATGTTAGCATTTTCTATGTTTTTATTGTTATATGTGCGGTCAGGTTTAGTATAACTTCGAGTAGCCATACAAAAACATCTCAAAAATTAACCCAAGTAAACTAAATATATATTTTATTCTAAATATTGAGATCAATTTGGAGTGGTATAAAAGTCCCAGAGAGTGTTTTGTTAACAAGAATTAGTTTTGAGTTTACTTTTAATTAAAACTAGACAAACTAACTTTGGAGTTATTATTATTTACACAACTAAAAAAAATCCTACTCAATCTCATATCATAGTTTGATAGTTCACCCTACCATCATGAAAGTGATGTTCTCACTGTTCATGTCATTTATTTGAGTACCCACTATTACCCAGACAAGCAATAGAACTTTAGGTTTAGTGCTATAAGAAAGACTGCAATGCAACTCAGTGGGAGTTCTAGTTGCTATAACTAGTTCCGACTAAATTTAAGTCTCAGATATAACTACTTCTTTATGATTAATTTCTTCATACTCAACAAAAACTAGAGTTGGAAGCTCTAGACAATTAAACAAAGAATATTTGTGCTGGCGAATTGCGGAAAGAAAGAATGAGCCAAATGCAAGAAAACACTTAAACAGTAATAATTCCCAACCCATGATGAAGAAGGATGGGGAGGTAAGAAACTCATATTTGATCTTAGCAATTACACGTGGTGGAACATGAAAACACATGGAATAAATAGGACTTGAAGAATAAAAATAAGGTGAAACATTAGTATTAGATATCTAAAAAGGAAAGAAAAATAAGTGTCAAAATAGGTTTTTTTTGTGATATCATCTTTTGCATGCTTTATGTTTTTGCCATATATATATAGTTCGTGGTCAATGAACTCAAATATATAAATAAAAAACTATACACCACACCCTAACCTTCAATATGGAATTAATCCCCACCCCACATCCACATCCACATATAAAACATGTTAACTTAAATAATGTTATATTTTTCCAATCCTGCCAAAGATCAACAGTAAAAGTTGTTCCTTTGGCGAAAGCACCTTTTCTCTCTCGTTCTCTCTTTTGGCTAGAGTCTTCTAGTTTATTCTTCCTCTTTTATGCTCTGTAGGTGACTGACGAGTGCCTAAATGAGCATGTTTTAGGCGTTTATTTCATATGTTTCTTTAATGATCATAATGCTCATTTCTTCACTTTAGTCAGTTTCCTATAGTTTTGTGTTTTAGTGGTGTTCTTACACATTTTTTTTCCTAAACATGAGGAATAACATAGCTAGGAGTAAAGTAGACAACAAGAGGAACACTTGAGTGCAAACAGATCTCAAATCTAGAACGTAGAAACTAGAGCAAAATGAGTTTTGGGTGACTTCTAGGTCATGTCGGGGTCTATGTTCGGGTATATAGACCCATACCAAAGCAGGGATGAAGCTTTTGTCTAGTTTTAGGAGTGGTCCAGGTATATGTTCAACCAAACCAAAGATCCATCCCCGAGTACATCCATCTTAGTTAGTTAGTTAGTTAGTTAGTTAGTTTTATTGTTTTCCTTTATTATCCGTTTATCAACCAAACCACAAACCCCCTCCCAAAAAACATTTATTACACTTATCTTTATGTATATATTTTTTGTACATTATTAGACTGGAAAGAGCTAGATAGTTGCGAAGTCCTTGTCGAAACAACACTTGTGGTGCTACTTCGACTGAGTGCATTACCTATAAGTTTGCAAGGTATATTTATATATTTTGAACAACAGTGACCATATTTGCTTTTTCTTATGAGCTCCTTCTTGTTGTTTTTCTGCTATGTTTTCATCGATTTTATTATGTTCTAAAAAAGTACCCTATCAGTGGTGGTATCTTTTGTTCTAGTTTTGCCCTAGCCCATATTTTGTCATCTACTGGTCATATGAAAACCTCAAAAACAATCGTTTTTTTGGGTTTGGAACAGTATGATGGGAAGAGGATTCAGAGGGTTTTGTTATCGATATTTATCAATGGTGTGAGCAATTAGACGGGGTTTTTGGGTATATCGGTGATGGATTCTAAGGCGGTGCCAACATCTCTCATCTTGCATGTTGTCAGTTGGTGCACACAATTGAAGTGTCACCATGCATGATGATACTAACGAGGGTGGTGGAGGATGATTTAAGAATCTTCTTGTTTAAGGTGGATTTTAATGGGCTTTAGTCAGTGGAATTAGGCATGCACAACCACACATTTGGTGTCGGTTTATGAAGTTTGGTTGACCACCCTGAATAGGGCGACAAGGTTTTCATTCATAGGATGAACATGATACTCATGCATGTGGTAAACATTGGTGGTCCATGTGGGGATGTTGCTTGAGAATCGAATTGAAAAGATATAGGAAAGGTGTTGGTGGAGTATTGCCCTGGAACAGAGAGTTGAGATATGTTTCGGGGGGACATAGACGATCTGTCATAGAGTGCGGCCAATTACACCGCACTTACGCCGTTAGGTTCTTGGAGAGAGCTACTATGGTTCATCTTGTCAGGAAATTGCTGGCCCCTCATTTCTTAATTTACACTTGGTGCCAAGCGTACACGACGGGGATATGGATGATGTGTTAGCTGCAGCTGTTTGAGCTGTTTACCGCCTAGATTTTTGTTTGAGTGGTGTTGCCCTGGTGGCCGATCTGGGAGTGCCTGTGGCGAGGATGATGTGTTGGCTGCAGCTGTTCGAAACTACCAAGGAAGATAATGCTCTACTAGTCAGAACCTCTTGACGAGACTGGAAGTAGGATGGGGATTGTCATGTGTCCTGCTACTTCTCGTCAGGTTCTCGTGAGCAAACAAATGATCAACTTGCATGATAGACGGGAATCGGCCATTCTGATCTATGCTCGATTTTGGTTGAGGTGGATTTACGAGGGAAGAGCGAGGGGCAACAAGAAAATGGTGGATGGAGGTGATGTACCTGGAACAGGTGAACGCCCCTGTGACTTTTTGGCTTTGGCGGGATGAAGAAGCTGGTTGCATCCGAGACAACCACGTTGATGCTCAGATGACATTGTCTGTAAAATTGGTGATGTGCTACGTTAGAAGTGATAAGAAGTTGGAACATGCATTGACCGCTTATGAATTGTCCATTAGAGAGGGTTTTGTAGTAGTATTTTCTTAATTAGACTATTTGGTTTTATGATCATCTATTTCTTGGAGTAGGTCGACATTTCTTGCCCAGGGATTGATAAGTCACGTTACTAAGGGTAGTTTAGTAAATGTTTAGTCCTAGTTATTCTAGTATAAAAAGGGAAGGTTTTGCTGTATTGGGCATCCGGTCATTGTGATAATTTGGTAATAGGCCTTTTAGAAAGGATTAGGGTCACTACGGTGGAGATTATTAGCAAGATAGAACTTAGACTCTATCAGTTGGTATCAGAGTAATGCTCTTGGGCGTATGATTGGGCAAGACTTACGGTAGTTTCATCCAAGAAAAAAAATGACATCGATCGGGATTTACGAGCCTCCTATCTTTACTGAAGGAGATCCACACAGCTGGTTGCACAAGGTTGAGAAGTATTTCGTCACCAACTCCATTGATGACGACTTCTGGTTTCAAGCGGTAGCCGAGTGCTTGGAGGGGGAAGCTTTTAGTTGGTTTGAATGGTTGTGGACTTACTTCGGGGAGCTTTCATGGACAGATCTTCAGAAGCATCTCCTTGAAAGATTTAGGAACTCAAATCAATTAGTGCTTGGTTTCTTAACTTCGATGTTGTTGGGATACAAAATTGATGGGAAATCTCATTTTATCAGAGGAATGAAGATTGAGGTACCAGTCGACAATAGGAATGTAGAAGAAGTTGAGGAATTGGAACCGATTAAATTTTTGAACCCAACACTGCATACAGAAATTACGATGGACGTGGTGTTGTCTAGGGGAGCACAAGGAAATAGGAAAGGGAGGAGACGAAGAGCGAAGTTGAAAAAGAGGAATTGGGACCGAGATCTACAAGCGGAGACAAGAACTTATCCTCCTCGATTTCAAGAGACTGAAAGAAGGTTGAAGCAAAGGAAACTCTATCGTCTGAAGAGAAAGAGGAGAATGCGAGATAAAGAAAAGAAAAGGAGGAAAAAATATAATGCATCGGTGATTCGTCTTATCCTTTACTCGACCTCGGAGTTCACAATGTTTAAGATATTGACAAAGAAGAGGAAAGAATCGAAGGAGTCAATTACCTTGCAAGTATTGTCGACTAGGAGAACTCAGAGAAATGAAAAGAAGAGGAGTCTGATAGCGAAAAGGAGGAGGAGAGAATTGGAACTTGATCGACCGAGTAGAAGAAGGAAGAAGGGAGTGAAGTGGAGTCAGTTGACGTACTTGGTAATCAAATTCTCTAACCCTAATTTTGCCCCAAATCTTCTATTTGCTCTTCAAGAACTTCTCGGTTGGCCAAAATTCTTCGGCAAGATCGCTGGAACACTATCTCTTCTGACCGACAGTCCTTGCGCATGACTGAGCTCTCCAAACAGCTCAAGAAGCTCGTTGCTATTGTCCTCTCGGTACCAAGGTGGAGGCGTGAAGCATAAATTCTATCAAAGCTTCACCGTCCAACTATGGTGGCATTCTATGGTGTTGTACAAGATGGTCTAGGGGGTACACTGGCCACGATAGATGAATTCATGGTTCATGGTTCGCTAAGGCATGCTCTACTTCATCCAGCGAGGCCCATTTGCAAGGGTTAGGCTAAACTTGCTAATTTTGAAGTTGCAACTAAGCTGACTGATAAGTGTCCAAATGAGCATGTTTTATGGGTGTATTTCATATGTTATATTAGCACTTGTCTTGCTCATTTCTCCACTTTGGTTAGTTTTCCTCTAGATTATGTTTTATTGGTTATCTTACATATTTATTGGTTAAACATGAGGAAAACCAGCCTAGGAGCAAATTAGACGAAGAGACAAACGCATAGGCGCAAACAGATCTAAAAACGGAGCTCAAACGAAGAATCTGGAGCCTGTCGAAGTTTGCAGACAAGACAAGACGAAAATACACACGTCCGGCTACAGTCCACCCGGATGCAAATCCGGACACACCTGTCCCGATCCAGACCCACTTCCGGACGCGTGTAAACACAGCCCAGATCCAGATTTCACGCGACTGATTTAATTCGGCTCCGTCTTCTCCATTTTCTTCCTCAATTACTGCGCCGTCTTCACCATTTTCTTCTTCAAATTGCAGCGCCCACAACGTTATCTATCTACTACATCAAACATATCAGGCGCCGCATCTTCTTCACCTACGCCTGCTGCAAGCTTTGTCCTCTTCCCCCTGTTTCCTCCGCTATAAATAACCACGGTCCTTCGTTCTGCAAAATCAATCCCTCTGAATCGACAACTCATCAACGCTCATCAAAACTCACTCTCCCTCCATCCAAATTCCATTCTCCATCCATACATCCACATATCCACTTCATTTCCATCATTTCCCATCACCAAATAAGCCTAACTCCTCCATTTTCCAGAAAACCAGACGAAGAAGACGATCTGCACAAACCCAGACGCGAACTCCATTAAAAGAGCTGCGTCCGGATTTGTGTCCGGCTAAATTGACCTTAACAGGGTGTGTCCGGATTTGCGTCCGGCTAAACAGACCCGGACACGACCTACTTTCGCCAGTTTGTTTGTTATTCTTCGTTCTACCTGTTTGTCATCGTTTTGAGGTCGGCATAACCACGGAGACAAGCACGTAAGCGAAATAACTCTCCCCAAAAATAGAGTTCTTTCTTTCCTCAAACTTTACTCTGTTTTAATGTCTATCTTTACTCTGTTTTTATTTCTGGCAATGGCTGAGTAATTTTTATTTGTATCCTAGGATGAAGTTTGACCCTAATATTGCTTAAGTAAATATTTATTACCTGTCTCATTTATTATACTTGTTTTTATTCCTTTCTATAAATATTGTTAAATGCTTTACGCGATAAACTACTGCATTTTTATGGTAACTATCAACATATGATTTAGAGATAGTCATTAGTACCACAAAGGAATAAACCTTGGTATTTACACTCCAGATTGATTAGGAAAATACTGAGGCTATTATTAAGAGTTCGTAACTTACCCTTATTAACTCTAATAGACAATAGATAATTGAGACATGGTTATAAATTTGTTTAAGTAATTTAGGCAATTCCCCCGCTATCCTAGGATACCTTTTTCCATCCATATCAATTAATTCACCTTATTTTACTGTATTTATTATTTCTGCACTGATCCTAAAACAATCAAGCTTGCCTCCAGCTAAACCCCCTATTTGTTGTTTTTATTAAATACCGAAACTAGGATAATTGAACAATTTCTATGTGGATACGACACTTGTTGTACTACATCGACTAGGTGCACTTGCCTTTTCTTTGCCCATAAGTATATATATTTTCACTATGTATTTTTGGCCAACAAGTTTATGGCGCCGTTGCCGGGGAAATTGATGGAATCAATTTCCCTAGTTTTCGGTACTTTAATATTTGTCTAATTTAGTTATTCACCTAATTAAATATTTCTACTTTTATTTATCCATTTACTGTTAATTTCACAAATCCTCACAAATCAAATTTCTTCTATGCATGCCAAACACTCGATCCTGAGGTTCTCCACTTATCAGTCCGAGACCCGAACCCGAGCGCACTTTATTCAACACAAGAAGAAATCAGGGAAATCAAGACATGGCCGATAACCAAGTCATAGATGAGATGGATCACGAAAATCAACAACGCTCCCTCTCTGATTACCACCAACCAGACACTGAAGGAAGAGCTTCAGCCATAATTCTCCTAGAATTGACACCAGCACAAGCGGCACAATGGACTTTCAAGACCCACTTCATCACAACAGTCCGTGATTTAGGAAAATTCAGTGGTTTAAACCCGGACGATGCTCCCAATCACCTAAGCTCATTCCTCGACTTCTGCAATTCATTTGGAAAAACAGGTACCATCAATGAAAGAATTAGATTACAACTGTTTCCTCATTCATTGTCCGAAACAACATCAAAATGGTATAGAAGCCTCCCTTCAAGCTCAATCCGAACATGGGCACAAATGGCCAAGAAATTTATGCCAAATATTACCCCACAAGCAGAACAAGACAACTCATCGGAGAGATCAACACCTTCACTCAAGAACCAGGGGAGACTCTGTATGATGCGTGGGACAGATTCAAAGAGATGTTGATGAACTGCTCCCACCATGGGTTAGATGACCAGTCCCTCTGCCTATCCTTCTTCAACGGGTTGGACGACTCTAACAGACTCTTGGTAAACTCTTCAGCTGGAGGTAGTTTTATGACCAAGTCTCCTCAAAATGGAATGGAACTTCTTGAAATCATGACTAGCAACACACGACAATGGTCAAGAAACAAGGGCAGAGCTCCGAGAATAGCAGGTCTACTCCACGTAGAGCCCACCGATCATCTCTCAGCACAACTGTCATCTCTTGCAAAAATGGTCGAAAAGATTGCTATAGCTCAAAAAGAAACCACCAAATCAATAGCATCTTCATCTTCCGCTTCAGAAGGGTGTGCTATCTGTGCAGGTTCTCACGATACCCATCTGTGTGAAGGACGAAACAACATCCAACAACAAGAAGAAATCAATTACATTGGTAACCACCCCAATTACAACTACAACTACAACAACAACAACGCCCCGTGGAGAAATCATCCAAATTTCTCATGGAGAAACAATGATCAAACCCAAGGAGGGGGTAATACTTCCAACTCAACACAAGGCTATAGACCCCAACCAAATGCAAATTTGGGTTATAGAGCACAAGGTGCCCCTCCAGGTATTCACCAACAACAACCGTCCTCATCCCCCGTTGATCCAAATGAGGAACTCAAAGAGATGATGAAGGGATTCATGTCTATGACTCAAAGCCAGCTTTATGAGCAAGAAGCTTTCAACCAAAAAATTGAAGGTAAATTCAATCAAATTGCAGAACAACTTGCTCAAAGACCGCCAGGGACTTTCCCAAGCCAACCGAAGCCAAATCCAAAAGAGCAAGCCAAATGCATCTATGTGAAGGAACACAAGATGGAGGTGGCCAAAATAGTTGAGGTTCCAGAACTTCACCCTTCCCTTCAAGAGTGGGTAATAGCAATCGAAACATCCAAAGGGAATATAGCTAAACTGGAAACCTCAGCCACAATCTATAAAAATCGCATTCAGTCCGAGAAGACCTACCTTAAGGAGTTGGTGGCCAGCTATGAAAATGAAAAGCTCGATTTAGAAGAAGAAGAGGTTAAGGCGATAACCTTGAGAAGCGGTAGAAAAACCAACGAGATTCGCATCCCACAAAGGTTAGAAGAATCCCAAGAGGATAATGAAGAAAAAGGTGAGGCTCCAATAGAAAAGACATCTCCCAGCATTCTCACCATTCCATCAGCTCCAAAACCTTCTCCACAAGTACCACCTCTACCATTTCCGAACCGACTCCAAAAGCAAAAATTGGATACTGAATATGGGAAGTTTCTGGCAGTGCTGAAACAATTAAATGTCAACATACCATTTGTAGACCTCATTGCCAAAATGCCAAACTACGTAAAATTTCTCAAGCACCTTATCTCCAACAAAACAAAATTGGTCGAAGTCGATACCGTACCACTCAATGAAGCTTGCTCAGCTATTCTGAAACAACCACTACCGTCGAAATGCAATGATCCATGCAGCTTCACCATTCCCGTCACAATTGGTAGCACCTCCTTTCCATACTCCCTATGCGATCTGGGTGCCTCCATAAATTTGATGCCCCTCTCCACTTTCAAAAAGCTGGGAATTGGAGAAATGAAAAAGACCAAGATGACCCTTCAACTGGCGGATGGCTCGATAGCTTACCCAAGCGGAGTGGTGGAGGATGTTATCATTAAAGTGGAACACTTATACTTCCCATGCGATTTTGTCATCTTGGACATCGAAGAGAATTCCACTACACCTCTCATCCTTAAACGACATTTGCTTGCCACATCCAATGTGCACATTTGGGTGGCCCGGGGGACAATCACCCTTCAAGCTTATAATGAAAAGCTGGAGTTTGCGATGGGCAGGTCTCCAGACAACAAATCCAAGGATCTCAAGCTTGTGAGGGACACACAATCACCATCTTCCCCACTTCTCTTTGTCACCCTTCCCGACGGAATGTCCATTTCAGAGGCACCACCACCAATCCCTGATGAAAAGCGGGACAAGAAAAGTAAACATGCATCCAGGTGGACACTCAAAAATGCCTTCGAGTCATGCTTTGGATCTCCTCCTCATAACCACCCCCAGGTTTGATCTAACCCCTACTACGGTCTAGCCACAGACCTTAAAAATAAGGGCAGCTTTTTCGGGAGGCAACCCGAATTTCTATCATTATTTTTCTTTCTATTACCTGTCTAAAAAAAGAAAATGCTCATTTATTTCACTGTTAGCCCCGGTATTGGTTTGGCTGCCTTTACTATCTTATGCAGGTGCAACTTCGTGTCCACACCACTATCGAGCTCTACTACTCTGAGGTTAAACATCGAATATGGGGGAAGTTCTCCCACTATCTATCATTTTACAGTACTTCTATTTTATTCGGTTTTTACTCTATGTGTTTATTTTCCCTTTAAATAAATATGGTGAGTTTTGGTTTCACTTTAGTTCTTTTGGCTGTATAGAATATTCTTTCCAGGAACATATTACGTCATTCTACAGCTGAACTCAAGTGTGGGGGAGCTCTGTCTAAACACTCTGTGAACTCTGGGGAGTACATTCTCTTTGCTTTGCACTTCAAATTTTTACATACTCCCTACTGCTTTGCATTGTGTGAGGTACTCTGGTAGATTGCATGACCTCATTAATTTAATTCTTCCTACGCAATGAGGACATTGCTCCAGTCTAAGTGTGGGGGAGGACTCACTTCTCTGTCACCCGTCTTAAGTCTCTCTTGATTGACACATTGCTTAAAATGCTTAATTTCTCTGCTTATCTTGCGTTTGTCCAAATTCAAAATCATGGACCCTTTATATGTGGGTTGTTCCCTTTAAAAACAAATACTATTATGAATTACGGGATAAATGGTACAAAATTTTTCATTTTGATTACTTTTGAGGAGCATTTTTATGCGGTGTGACCAAATGATCTGAAATGGTTGGATTTTTATCGCTCAGGGGTTCCTTTTGTCTTCTTTCTTAGGGATTGCTAATGGGTGCTTCTCTGTCAAAAAAATAAATAAACAAGGGACTTGCGAGACGCCATTGGTAACCAACAAAAGAGAGTTGAGTATTCTTAAATACAAAGGCTTGATGCCTACATATTATCTTCTCATCTCTTATGCAAAAGTGAAACAAATACATAAATCTATTTTTCCTTTTGTTTTCTCCTCAATGCCCATTCTTGAGAGAAGTTGGCCATGGTAAAAGTTCTCAAAGTCACCTAAACTGAGAAGCATTGAAGCACTCCGGATCATACCCCGAAACTCTAAATTTTATTTTTACCCTGAGCACACCTGTGCCACCAGTAGGCGATGGTTCACACTCCTCAAAAAGTTTAAGATCATGTACTGTTCACCTCCTTATCCTACCCTTCATAATAATATTTGCAGTGCCCACAATTACTGCGCCGTCTTCACCATTTTCTTCCTCAATTACTGCGCCGTCTTCACCATTTTCTTCTTCAAATTGCAGTGCCCACAACGTTATCTATCTACTACATCAAACATATCAGGCACCGCATCTTCTTCACCCACGCCTGCTGCAAGCTTTGTCCTCTTCCCCCTGTTTCCTCCGCTATAAATAACCACGCTCCTTCGTTCTGCAAAATCAATCCCTCTGAATCGACAACTCATCAACACTCATCAAAACTCACTCTCCCTCCATCCAAATTCCATTCTCCATCCATACATCCACATATCCACTTCATTTCCATCATTTCCCATCACCAAATAAGCCTAACTCCTCCATTTTCCAGAAAACTAGACGAAGAAGACGATTGGCACAAACCCAGACGCGAACTCCATTAAAAGAGCTGCGTCCGGATTTGTGTCCGGCTAAATAGACCCGGACAGGGTGTGTCCGGATTTGCGTCCGGCTAAACAGACCCGGACACGACCTACTTTCGCCAGTTTGTTCGTTATTCTTCGTTCTACCCGTTTGTCATCGTTTTGAGGTCGGCATAATCACGGAGACAAGCCCGGAAGCGAAATAACTCTCCCCAAAAATAGAGTTCTTTCTTTCCTCAAACTTTACTCTGTTTTAATGTCTATCTTTACTCTGTTTTTATTTCTGGCAATGGCTGAGTAATTTTTATTTGTATCCTAGGATGAGGTTTGACCCTAATATTGCTTAAATAAATATTTATTACCTGTCTCATTTATTATACTTGTTTTTATTCCTTTCAATAAATATTTTTAAATGCTTTACGCGATAAACTACTGCATTTTTATGGTAACTATCAACATATGATTTTGAGATAGTCATTAGTACCACAAAGGAATAAACCTTGGTATTTACACTCCGGATTGAGTAGGAAAATACTGAGACTAGTATTAAGAGTTCGTAACTTACCCTTATTAACTCTAATAGACAATAGATAATTGAGACATGGTTATAAAATTGTTTAAGTAATTTAGGCAATTCCCCCGCTATCCTAGGATACCTTTTTCCATCCATATCAATTAATTCACCTTATTTTACTGTATTTATTATTTCTGCACTGATCCTAAAACAATCAAGCTTGCCTCTGGCTAAACCCCCTATTTGCTGTTTTTATTAAATACCGAGACTAGGATAATTGAACAATTTCTCTGTGGATACGACACTTGTTGTACTACATCGACTAGGTGCACTTGCCTTTTCTTTACCCATTTTCACTATGTACTTTTGGCCAACACTGACTGATGCAGATGTCAATACATACTCTATTGTCGGAACACTATATTGGATGGCCCCTGAGGTGATTAAGATGTCTGGAGTGTGTGCTGCATCTGACATTTGGAGTGTTGGCTGTACTATGATTGAACTTCTTATCTGTGTACCTCTTTACTATGATCTACAGTCTATGCCTGCTCCCTTTCACATTGTACATGATGCTGGGCAGAGGCCCTGATGCAAAGACACTACTATCACATTGTAGGATCTTACAACGGTTGTTCTTAGTGAGGTTGTTACCCACGAGGAACTAGGTGCTGAGTAACAGTCTGACGACGAACTCAATATTCAGAGAACATCAACAGAGGGAAGGATATTAGATACACCACTACTAGAAAAAACGATTTTTGCGACGGACCAAATCCGTCGCTAGTCCGTCGCTAAACGGATTAGCGACGGACTAGCGACGGATTTGGTCCGTCGCAAAAATCGTCGTCGCTAATTAGTCTTGCGATGAATTATTTAATCCGTCGCTAATTAGCGACGGATTGGCGAAGGATAATTCCGTCGCTAATTTAGCGACGGAACTTAGCGACGGAATTAGGGTTTGTGCTTTCACGGTTTTGCGACGGAAATTCCGTCGCTAATCCGTCGCAAAACTGGTTTTTTCCAAACAGAATATCCTTTTTTAATTTGCTCTCACTTACAATAATTTCACCTGCAACAATAATCAACTGCAACATTTTTATTCACCTACATATTAAGCAATAAATTTCACCTGTTCAAAATAATTGAAAATAAACTATTTTTTGTACTAACCAAATTCAAAATAATTGTTAAATTCGTACAATTAGCATTTCAAAAACTGAAAATAAAACTTAATGTTGCAATGTCACTCAAACCATAACAATCTATCTAACGTCCGTACTCCCACCCATGACCATCCCCAGCACGATACCCCAACTGATCACCGTAGCCACCACCTGAGCCACCACCACCTGAGCCATCACCACCTGAGCCACCACCACCTGAGCCACCACCACCACCAGAACCACCACCAGAGCCACCACCTGCACCTCCCCACGGACCCCATCCTGGCAGACTAGGAGTCTGAGAGGGAAACATCTGAGAGATCTGCTCTCGTATCATAGCCTGCATCTCCTCCTGACGTAGCTCCTGCCGGATGCTCTCCCTCTGAGTCTCGCGGATCCTGTCAAGCACATTTCGCTCAATGTTTGACTGCATCGACTCAATCATACTCTGATCGTAGCCGGTACCACTTGAGCTGTTGCCAGAGGTGTGAAATGAATCAGGGAAATAGACAGGTGCTAACTCGCCCACACCGTAGACCCTCTGCTTTCGTGATTTCCCTTTGACAGCCTTGTAGAATAATTGGTTGGGGTTAGTGGGTGTCCCTTGGGCTGATGGATCATCTGGGTTCACTGCCTCTTGAGTTGACGCCTCAACAAGATGCTCATATTCATACTATGTAATGGCAAAACAAAGATAAATGGTTATTCATTATTCAATAAAATTAAAATGTATTACAAACATTTATGCAGAATAGATGTATAAAAAACACTTACAGCAATGTCCTCTGCCTTCGCACATACTGACACACTATTACCATGCTCATCCTTGGTCGAATGTGTGTGAATAAACAGTGTGTAAGCATCAGGCTCCACACCTGTTTTTTCAGTCTAAAAAAAATGCTTATTAACATATAAAATACAAATTCTACGCAAAATTTGACAGAACCTCCCCTGTTTTTATACATTTTGCCCACATATTAAACAGACAGAAAACAGTAATAGTTCGCAGTTCATAGTCCCCAAACATATTGACATCCATAATCATACCCGTAGTCACACCCATATTCATATTTCCTAAGCATATCTTTAGGTAAATGTAAAACAACACTATCAAAAAAACTTACCAAGACCTTCTTATGCCCCTTCATTGTGCGTGATCCGCAAGCATGGGTGGAGATACCGCCACCAGGTGTGCTCACTCCTTCTGTTTCTGGAGTTGATTTGGCTTTTTGCTTTGTAATCTTCGGTCTGCCACTGTCTCTGCCACTCGTCCCATATATCATCTCTGACTTTCCTCTTAGTTCTCCCTGTCTTCATCTTGTATAGTGTGTCAGAATATCTCTATCTACCTTTATCACAAAAAATCTCATACACCCGTGTCTCAAATCGAGGATCCCATCGAAAGCACTTCTGTATATATATTAACAAAGTGGTTTAAGTGCAAAAACAAAACCAACATCATACACACATTGGTAAAATATGAATGGTTACATACCTTAAACTCCTCAAAATAAAAACGATGACCATCCGGACCCAGTGACTCCCAGTTATAGCCATGGGCAAACCATCTTGTCTCGAAACAGGGGAGTATTGCACGATTGACTACATTACTAGGCTCCAAATCCCTGTAGTTTCAAAGACAAATGACAAGTAATTAACAATGGTTGGTAAACAAGCTTTATTAAAACAATATCAAGTTGTATAATCACATAAGTGTACTTACCTGCCGTCGATGGTGATGAAGGTGCGACGATCAACAACCCCAGCACCTTGTGACGAGCTTGAGCTACGCGGTGTGTCCGCTGGTGAAGGTGAAGCAGTATCGGTATGTGTCTCAGCCGGTGTGTGGGCAGGTGGAGTGTAGTGCTGAACATCCTGAGAAGCAGGGACTAAAGTGGAGCCCTGATGAGCATGCGGATGAGTGTCAAAGTGCGGGGTCCCCATCGGTGCTCGTGCTGAGACAGTGCGAGAACGAGCAAGTCGTGGAGCACCAGAATGAGACCCTTCGCCCGATCCTGCATCATCTGCAGCTTGCTGAGAATCTCTCGCTGCAGATGATGAACTACCCCTACCAAGCATTCTCGAGAACGACCACCCGGATTTAAAGTAACCTCTACCACCTGTCATCACTGTGAATAACCAAAAACAAGCGTATAGATTTATAAGATGTAATCAAATAATATTAAAAAATGGACAAGTCAATAATTATATGTTCTCATACATCGTAGTTGTTGTCTAGTGTTAATTTATTCATCAATGTTGTCATCTGGTATGTCCACTAAAACTAAAGTTTCATCGTCATCGACTACAGGTGATAACACCATATGATCAACGGTTTCCTCTTGCAGTGGCTGAACCTGTTCCTCATTTGTTGAAGAGTCTGGCATGTCCAAACCACTTCGCGCTTTCACCTTTGACACAACCCACCAGTCTTTCTTATCTCTTCTTCGACGGGTATGAGCAATAATACACCTGAACAGCTTGATTAGCTAGCACAAATGGCTCGTACTTGTTAAACTTCCTTGTATGATTAATGTCAACCAGTTTATATCGAGGATGTATTTGTACTCCTCTCTTTTCCGGATCAAACCAGTGACAATTAAACACTACAACTTTCTTGACCGGCAAAGCGGGATACTCTAGTTCAATAATCTCCTTCAGCACCCCATAATAATCATACTCCGAATCAGCATAGTTTGTCCCAGAAATGCAAACACCACAGTTATATGTTGTTCGTTCTTGTGAATAAGATTCTGTATGAAATTTGTATCCATTTACATAGAAACCCGAGTAGGAAACTGCCATGTTCAATGGACCTTGTGCCAAACTACAAACAAATTTGTTCGGTGTGGAAACAACATTTGACTGTAACATAACAAGTTAGTGTCAATGTGCATAATCATGTATATAATGATGTAGTCAATAATGTACTTAAACCCTCACATGTGAACGAAACCAAAGTGGAAAATCCTTTTCCATCTTAAGGTTTATAGTCTGCGCATTCAGTGTTGGTTCTGCTTGCCGTAACTGACTCTCGTACATTCTACGACATATACAAGTGCAACAGTCAACACAATTATGAATATTATGTAAACCAATGAATATATTCGATATAAGTTTCTTACTCAAAGTAAGGCTCCATTTCTGCACAATTCAGAAGAACATATGACTGAGCAGCATCTAACTCATGGCCTGTCAACAATCTTCTAGTTCCTTTGCCAATTGGTTTCCCCAACGTTTTGAAAATAGACAATCTTTCTGGGTCTTCGTCAACGTCTTCCACAATCACCTCATTTCTACCAAGCTTGTAAGGGTATGCTGGTCCGTCATCAACGAAATAAAACTTTGTAAATTTAGTGATCTCTTCCAAAAGGTATCCGTTACGAATCGACCCCTCAACCTTGTTGTTATTTCTGATGAACTTTTTTAATTTGCCCAAGTACCTGTATCGTAGTTTATGTATCGACCAATTACATCAACTACATTGAAAACACTATATAACAATATAAAATATCTTTGTTCAGTTGACCTATAATTTACCTCTCAAACGGATACATCCATCTGTACTGCACTGGACCACATAAACTCGCTTCAAATGCAAGATGGATGGGGAGATGTTCCATTGAGTCAAAAAAGCTCGGTGGAAATATTTTTTCCAATTTGCATAAGATTTCCGGAATTTGACCATTCAACCTTTGCATATTAGATTCTGAAATTGACGTGCATGTCAACTCCTTGAAAAAAAGACATAACTCAGTAATTGGCTCCCACACCTTTTGATCAAGTAGATGTCGAAAAGCTATGGGCATCAACCTTTGCAAGAAAACATGACAGTCATGACTTTTCATCCCAAACATTTTCCTATTGGCCATGTCAACACACCTCCCAATGTTGGATGCAAATCCGTCAGGGAGCTTTATATTTTTTACCCATTCACACAAGATCCGAATACTGTCCCTGTCCATGACATATTTTGCCTTTGGAAACGTGTTTAAAGATATATCTGGTGCCAACTCTGGACGGTGACAATAATCATTCAACTCTAGGCGTGATTTAAATGTGTCCTTTGTCTTGTCCTTCACATTGAGAACTGTGTTGAATATGTTCTCAAACGCATTTTTCTCACAATGCATCACATCAAGAATATGTCTGATCAACAAATCTTTCCAATATGGTAGATCCCAAAAAATGCTTTTTTTGCTCCATCCACTTGTTTTAGCAATTTGAGCATTTATTTCAGCCGAACCAACTTCAGTGACCTTCATTAAGCCCAATCGGTTCAGCTCTGTCAGTATTTGATCACCAGTTTTAAAAGGTGGGGCAAATTTGGTCTCTTTGTGCCCTTTCCGAAATGATTTTTTATCAGCACGAAACTTGTGATCTGCAGGAAGAAATTTTCTGGAGTTGTCGTACCAAGACTGCTTCTTGCTACAACGTAGTGTGAATGCATCACTATCTGTAGCACAATGGGGGCACGCCAGTCGACCAGCAGTTCTCCAACCTGATAACATTGCGTATGCTGGAAAGTCATTTATAGTCCAAATCAACGCCGCTCGCATTTCAAAATTTTTCTTCTTAGACACATCATATGTTGTGACTCCTGCCCACAACTCCTGTAACTCAGCTATGAGAGGCTGCAAAAACACATCAATTTTTCCTTTAGGATTTTTAGGCCCAGGAACAAGAATTGTAAGAAAGAAGAACTCATCTTTCATACACATCCCAGGCGGTAAATTGTAAGGTGTAAGAACAACTGGCCAGCAAGAGTATTGTCTTCCAGAGGCTGTAAATGGTTGAAAACCATCAGTGCATAACCCAAGTCTGACATTTCTAGAATCCAAAGCAAAATCAGTATGAATTTCGTCAAAGTGCTTCCAAGCTTTTGAGTCAGATGGATGACACATATTGTCATCTTCCATCTTGTGCTCAGAGTGCCATCTCATATCTGTAGCCGTTGCAGGAGAAGCGTATAGCCTCTTCAGCCTTGGAATGAGGGGAAAATACTGCATCTTCTTGTACGGTACTTTACTTTTCCTCCTCTTTGCACCCTCTTTGACGGGCTTGTATCTAGGGCAAGCACAAAACTTACAAACTTCAAGATTTTTATCTTCTCCCCAAAAAATCATACAATGATCCGAACAACAATCAATTTCTTCATAGGGTAAACCTAGACCACGCATGATTTTATTTGCTTCATAAAAGTTGTTTGGAATGTCATTGTTCTCAGGACAAAGATCGTGGTAAGTTTTGCAGACTCGATCAATCAATCCCTGGGGTGCTTGGTAGTCATTCTTAATAGACATCAATTCAGCTGTGAGAGATAACACGCTATGAGTGCCATTGAATAACTTTCTTCTAGAAAATTCCATTAACTCAAAGAATTTCTTAGCTTCTGGATTGGGAGCATCCTCTAGTTCCTCCTCAACCTCCGGCATAAAAGTAGATGTATCCCCTAATTGTTCTGGAACATCACCAACAGCATGAGCAATCATTTGCTCCATCATTTCAACATTTTGTACCTCACGTGGCGTTGTGGTACTCGTAGTGAGATTAATTTGTATAGGTGTGTTATCTTCCCCATGAAATATCCAATCAAAGTAACCATACATAAAACCTTTCTTAGCTAAATGGAGCTTAACGACAGCAGGCTCGAGTGTACTGTCTGTTTCTGCACCTTTTCATGTCGCAAGGACACTTAATTTTACCGTTTTCCATACATTCAGGGTGTTGTAGTGCGAATGAGACAAACTCTTCCATCTTCCTCAGCCATTGGGTAGAGATTCTACCCCTCTCAAAGGTTCTCTCAACATCCACACCCTATCGGGTCTCATACCTATACTAATCAAACACTACTTTAGTTAATACTAATAAAACACAACTTTAGTGAATACTAATAAAACACTACTTTAGTTAATACTAATAAAACACTACTTTAGTTAATAAAACTCTCATACCTATCGGGTTGATGACGATTCACATTTATCAATCGAAGAACGAACTGGACTGGACTGGAGAAAGACAAAAAGAAGAAGAAGAACAAGAAGATGAAGAAGAATAAAAAGAAGAAGAAGAAGATAGATGGTGGTGGTGTCCGGTGTGTGCGGTGGTGCTGGTGGGTTTCGTGCCATGCGACTACGCCTGAGGGAGGAGACCAACCGAAATATAAAACCATATAAAACAAAATAAGCCATGTTTAAACGAACGTATAACTATTCGAATACATATGTCGATTATCATAGCACAGTGCGTGTATATATAAAGAGCAAAGCTATCATCAAACCATAACAAGCTCTTAATTTATTGGTAAATAATAGACTAGCACATGTCTGATTAAAACAATTCGAAAGCAGATGGTATACTCCAGTAAGGATTGTACTTTAGGATAAATAATATACTGTATTTCCAAACTCTTTTAAGCCGTGCGGATACAAAATAATATACTAAAGTATCTTTTAGTAATACATATTATAGAAAATTTACATACGAAAGCTTGTGATGTACAAAATTTTTATATATATAAAATTAGGGAAGTTTTGGGTAAGCGTACTCAAATCATGTCAGTTTATCACCTACTTATCGTAAAGTAAATATATGATAATATACAATTTGTCGACGCAAGTATAAGGAAGATATGTCATTAACCAAACATTATTAATTTAATAATAATCATATGATGAACTTATCAAATATCATACATATGCAATATAGTAGCCGAAAAGCAAGTTAAAGTCCGATAAAATAGAACTAAAATAATTCAAAAAAAGAAAAATTAAAATATTAATACTCTACAGCCTTGAAATACTAAACTATATATATTAAATAAGAAATAATATCCTAATATAAAATCAAGTTTAAAATATATATTAACTTAATTGATTTTATCAACTTAATTATACAATTAAATTATCAACTGAATTATTTAATAAGAAACAATATATATTAAAAAATATACAGTTAAATTATGTATATATTCTAATATAAAATCAAGTTAAAATCACGAACTGTCACTTAACTTATAAATTTCAGTTCGAAACATTCTCAATATGTTATTTCCCCAAATCAATTTTCGGTTTCACAATATTATAACCCTAGGTCTACTACAATAAAAAAATCTACAACTAACATTCATAATTACCAAACAACATCAACAAATTTGTATACTAACAATTTCTGATATACCCATGGCATTTGGAACTAAAATTTGTAAAACTATCCATAAAAGTAAGAATCGACAACTGAAATTAACTAATACAAACTATATAATCATTAATTAGTTCCAACAACACAATTTTGCAAGCACACAACACTGAATTTTGATATACCCATGCCATTTTCGGTTATATATATATGTAACACTAAAATTAGTGAAAAATTAAACAAAAATGCAAAATTAGCCACTATAATACTCACAAACCAACAACACACCAATAACCACCAGTTCATAGCACCAATTAACAAACAATAACCCACAAATTTACAAATTTTTAACACAATTTTCGTAACCCTAGAATTGGCTGAAACTAACCAAATTTACCGCAGTGAAGTTGCAGGAGTATGCAGAGGTTGTCTGGGACGTTTCGGTGGCCGGAAAACTAGCTAATGGCGGCGCCGGAGACTGATTCTGGCCGGAATAGAAATCTGGTGCGCGCAGGAGAGGAGAAGAGGGAGGGCGAGTCGCGAGAGGAAAAATAGAACGGCGCGAGGGGAGGAAGAAGAAGAAAACGCGTCGGATTTATCTAAAAGAATTAGCGACGGACTGAGTCCGTCGCTAATCCGTCGCTAATATATAAGTAAAACGGCGCCGTTTAACTTAGTGGCAGCGTGTGTTTTTCGGAATTAATTAGCGACGGACTATTCCGTCGCTAATTCCGTCGCTAATTAGGGGAAATTTGCGCGCCAATCGCCCCGCCATCGTTCCGTCGCTAATTCGTCGCCATTCCGTCGCTAAAATCGTCCGTCGCTAATCCGTCGCTAGTCCGTCGCTAATTAGCGACGGAATTTGTTCCGTCGCTAATTCCGTAGCAAATAGGCTGTTTTCTAGTAGTGCACGTGAATCCTCACTATATTAGCTCGTATCAAAACAGGATACACCCTCACGTACTAGGAGAACAGACTCTCCAAGCACAAACACGTAAAACACTAGATCTCTAGGTCTCTAGTGATTCTACCAACGTATTATTAAAAAATACCTCCTTTCCAGATTTTCTCTCAACAACAACGTCCATCACCCTTCTCTTAACGTCTCCTATATATAGTTATCGATTTACATAAAACAATATCTTTAAAGATATAATTTCTTTAAAGATAAAATCCTAGTAACCGACTTAGATATTAAACAGAAAATATTCTCTAGATTATCTACTAAAGATAAAATCTGTGCAGAATATATTTAGGGACGGTTAGACACTACTGCGATCTTCTCTTGACGGCACCTCCCTTGGTCAGGTCAAGACTCAGATCTCTGTGTCTGATACTGAGTTTGGTCAATCAAAACTTTTACATTAACAATTTCCCCCTTTTTGATTGGGCAAACTCTGAGTCTTGAACTGATGCATGTTCCCCCTTATTCGCTGCTTCACTGCTTTCTGTATTCACCCATTGTCATCACTCAAAAACTTGTGTCTGGCTGAGAACGTTCCCCCTGAATTATTGCATCTTTGTTCATCGCCAGATAGATTTAGACACACACTATGTGTTCAAGACATCTTTCCCCCTTTTGCCGAATCAAAAAGAAACTAAGGGATGAACCTCATAAGTAGGGGGTAATGGTGTGTCACAGACTGATCACTGAGAACAAGATGAAGAATCTGAAGGAGATAGAATGCCTTCTTGACGAAACTGATAGGACTGAGTAGACTTTGGTACCCAAATTTGTTTAGGCTCAACTGTAGGCACACACTTAGACTGAATTATAGGAACCCATCTTTTAGTGTGGAATCTGTTGGTTCTATATAAGCTTTGTCTTGATGATTCTTCATGCAATTGTTTTCTCAACAGTTTGGGACACCATCTTATCTTGTGTCCTAGTTGATGACAATACCAGCACGAGTTCAGTCTAGACTTAGAATGACCAGGTTGAGTCTTCAACTCTCTCGTCTTAGATTGAGTGGGTTTCTCTAGTTCAAATCCCAAACCGCACTTACTGGAGTTTTTATTGAACAACATCTGATTCAGATTTGCCTTTCCAGTATACCAAGTGGGATTAGTCTGGTCTGAAGCTCTAACTTCCGATTTGCATCAGCTAACATGCCCGAGAGAGTTTCACATTCCCTTTTTAGTGATTTGGTACGATCTAAAAGGGAATTCACTTCTTCTTGTGCCCAACATGGAAGAGTGAGAACTCTAGTCTCCAAAGGACTAACAAAGTTGATCCTTGGCTTATCCAGACTCTCTTTGACACAGTTTTTGTTTTCAGTCGAAGACTTACTCAAATCTTCCACTTTAGCTTTGAGTTCTCTGATCTCAGTAACATACTCATCTACGTCAAAATCCTCATCTGAGCTAGTAGGACTTTCAAGACTCTTTATCTTGTCTTCCATCCTAACTATCTTATCCTCATACTCAAGTTTTTGCGATTTCAGTTTCATCAATGCTTCAGACAAAAGATCAAATAACTGTGTCTTTGACATAGAATCAAAAACTCTTTCACATGAGTTAAACATACCTCATCTTCTGGGAGAGTCTTGTTTAACTTTTCTTCCGCCATAAAACAGAATTCCGTGTCCAAACTCATCTCATCTTCTTGGACAATTGCTGTCATACACACTTGATCTTCATTCTCAGGTTCTGAGTCTGTACCTGAACCATCTCCTCCCCAAGCCGCAGCAGCTGTTGTTGAAAATTTCTTGACCTTCTCCTGAAAATTATCCCTTTGTGGCAAAGGACAATTTTTGACCTCGTGTCCAGGTTTGTTGCACCTGAAACAGATTATTGGACCCTTCTTTGATTTGTTACGATTAAACTTAGAATTCTGACTTCGCCGTCCTCCAAAAATCCTTCGAATACCATCAGCTATCTTGATAATTTCTTCCTCTTCACTCAAATCCTCTTCATCCGTACCAGCATTACTCTTCCAAGCTTTCAAGGCCAGATCTTTGCATGTTGTTGGCGAAGAGATTGCTCCCTTCATCTTACCTTCATAGACCATCAGCTCAGAGCCTAACTCCTCGAGGGACATTTTTGACAATCTTGTGTAGTTTCGAGCAGGGTGGTATAACTTAGCCACGCTTTTTCTAGACTGTCAAGGCATCTCTCGTTAATAACCTCGTTTGAGAGTGTTACCCCAACAGCTTTAAGATCTCCCAGAATTTTCTCAAACCTTACCAAGGTCTGAGTTATAGACTTACCCTCTTGCATTCTGAAATTGTCAAATTGCTTTCTAAATTGTTTACCTTTAGCCTTTCTGATGGAATCAGTTCCTTCATAAGCTGTTTTGAGGAAGCTCCAGACTTCTTTAGCGGTGCGAATTCCAAGTACCTTTTGTTGATCACCCTCGGACAAAGATGAGACAATTACTCGCAAAGCTTGCTTATTTTTGCTCAGTAATTTCTTATCAGTGTCATTCCAATCCTTTTTAGGTTTTGATTTCGAAACACCCGCTTCAATCACCTATGGAACCAAGTCTCATTCAGTAACAATTGTCCACAAATCATAGTCGATTGACATGAGCTGATCACCCATCTGTTCACTCCAGCAAGCATAGTTGAATTTTGTGAGATTTGGCGCTTTGACATTGTAGAAATTCATCTTTGATCACCCCTGAAGATTTCTCTTCGATTGCTGAAAGGGAACCCGCTCTGATACCAATTGTAGGATCTTACAGGTTGTTCTTAGTGAGGTTGTTACCCACGAGGAACTAGGTGCTGAGTAACAGTCTGACGACGAACTCAATATTCAGAGAACATCAACAGAGGAAGGATATTAGATACACGTGAATCCTCACTATATTAGCTCGTATCAAAACAGGATACACCCTCACGTACTAGGAGAACAGACTCTCCAAGCACAAACACGTAAAACACTAGATCTCTAGGTCTCTAGTGATTCTACCAACGTATTATTAAAAAAACACCTCCTTTCCAGATTTTCTCTCAACAACAACGTCCATCACCCTTCTCTTAACATCTCCTATATATAGTTATCGATTTACATAAAACAATATCTTTAAAGATATAATTTCTTTAAAGATAAAATCCTAGTAACCGACTTAGATATTAAACAGAAAAGATATTCTCTAGATTATCTACTAAAGATAAAATCTGTGCAGAATATATTTAGGGACGGTTAGACACTGCGAGATCTTCTCTTGACGGCACCTCCCTTGGTCAGGTCAAGACTCAGATCTCTGTGTCTGATACTGAGTTTGGTCAATCAAAACTTTTACATTAACACACATCCTTGGATACAAAATTATAGGCGTATTTTACAGCCATCTCTCGCTCATCCTGGTGCAATAAGAGGTGCACAGGGAAATGGTGTTGTGGAGGGGGATAATCAAGATGACCAGAGTGCTAGCGAAAGCCCATCTGCTGTGAAAGCATCTAGATGAGAAAACTCTTCTAAAGATACAATTGATGTCGATGATATACCAGGATAAAGCATGCTAGAGTGGTAGCTAGTCTTGTTGAGGATGGAGCTGCTACTGTTACTAGCTTCTGTTGTCATGCACTGCTCATTTCCATTTGTGAAGAGGTTTACTGCACTGGCCCTTTCCTGCAGATCATGGCATTTTTTAGATCACTGCTGTTCTTCTTTTCCTTTTCCAACCTTGGGGACAAGGTTGTTTGAGGGGGAGTAATGATAAGTCATGTTACTAAGGGTAGTTTAGTAAATGTTTAGTCCTAGTTATTCTAGTATAAATAGGGAAGATTTTGATGTATTGGGCATCCGGTCATTGAGATAATTTGGTAATAGGTCTCTCGGAGAAGATTTGGACCACTACGGTTGCGATTATTAGTAAGATAGGGCTTAGACTCTATCAGGGATTTCACAGCAAGAATGGATAGCATTTTTTGCTAGATGTTTATCAAACAATAATAGTTAGATGGTGTTTGTAGATGCTTAATAATTTTTTGTTTTTGAAGAAAGATGCTTAATATAATATTCAATGGTTAGCTTTCGAAAAAAATTAAATAATGTCACATTTTATTTTATTTCTTTTTATACGATATTGAAATCCCAACGTCTGATCCCATTTTACAATCAATATCATATTATGTTTTCGCGTATAAACCACATCTAAATTTCACTGTTCACCTTCCATTTATTTTATCCACCCGCAAGTCAATCACTTAGCACATCAGCACAGCAATGATTGTTGATACCTAGCAGGCTGTAGAGATGGAGACGGGCAGCGGTGCCGTTGAAACTGAAGAGTGAAGATGGCATTTCAACTCGAAACAGTGTTATACTCACCCGCCCAAGTACTTAAAGCCTGCTTGCTTGAAGTCGAAGCTTCTTGATTATTATGGTTCTATGTGCGTTTAATTAGACTTATTGTTGACTTGCGCACGCCCCCATGACTGGTCTTTCTATTTTGTAACTTGATTGCAAACCAGCTATGCATCAAGCTGTCTTCCACCATTCTTCTTTCTTTACACTTGCCGCCTCTAAAACTCGACGACAAATTAATCTGAATGACTATGATGGTGATTAGTGATTATTATGATTACATTGTTATGTTATGTTGGTTCATCACCTTTTTATGGTGCTCGGATAAAAATGTGACCATCTTTTCTATTTAGGTGACAGTGTGAAGACAGCGTGCAAAAAGATTAACTATTCACGGTTTAACAGTAAAAGAGTTCAACAACAATAATTTCATTTTTTACTTCAAAAAAAATAATAGTTTCATTTATGTTTTAAAAATCACACTACCTATAAAATATAATTGGGATTAATGTGAGATATGATAAAAGGAAGGCAGTGGAGATGTCATAATTTGATGAGATCCAAAATAAATATATTTTTATAAATTTATATTTTTTATATGTATTTATGTTTTAATATTCACTTTAAAAATACATAAAATTTATATGTTATTGACAGTGCTACCTTTTTCAAAATGTAAACCAACCTAGAGTGGTATAAGGGCAGAGTTATCTTTTTTTATTGCATGGTGGTTAATAAACGAACCACATTAGCGTACTTCAAGTGTATTAGCTACTTCGATCGTTCTTAGCTTCTTCGGCGGTTGTTAGCTTCTTCGACGGTGTTAGGTTCTTCAACGATGTTACCGTCCTAGGGTTATATATGTGGTAGGAAAAGTGAATCTTTCTCATTAAACAATTACGTACCGTCCTAGGGTTAATTACCGAACCACCTTAATATTTTCCGACAGTTTAACCGTCCTATGGTATGTTTGAGGTTTAGAGTATCTTTTTATTGTTCATTTATTGAAAAGTGAATCTTATGTTTAATAAAAGTGAATCTTACTACAAACTTATGCGGGACCAATATGAACGTTTCATTTATTGAAAGTCAATCTTTCATTTAAGAAAAGTCAATCTTATATTTTAAAAAGTGAATCTTATGTTTAAAAAAAGTGAACATTTCCCGTTAAACAATGTGAACCCTTTATTTTTTTTAAAGTGAATCATATGCAAAAACATTATGAACCTTTGGTTTAAAAAAAATGAATCTTACCACAAGCTTATGCAAGAATAATATGAACCTTTAATTTGTTGAAAAGTGAATATTTTGTTTAAGAAAAGTGAATTAAATGTTTAAAAAAAGTGAACCTTATGTTTAAGAAAAATGAATCTTACCACAAACTTATGCAGAAAAAAGTGAATCAAATGTTTAATAAAAGTTAATCTTGCCACAAACTTATAAGAGAACAATATGAACCTTTCATTTATTGAAAAGTGAATCTTTCATTTAAGAAAAGTATATCAAAAGTTCAAGCAAAATGAATCTTATATTTAAGAAATGTGAACCTTTCACATAATAGCTGGTCACAGTTTCATTTCTGACCGGTTCCGGTTCTGGCTTCAAAGGCTATATTCGCTCAAAAAATTGGTTCCGGTTCCAGTTCCAGTTCGGTTCCATATTCGGTTCCAAATTTGAGATTTTTTGAATTTTTTCAAAACTTTTCGTTTTTGTTTAATTTTCATAAGGAGAGGCGGAATTAACGGTTGTTTTGACCGATTCTAGGGCGGTTCCACCGGTTCCGGTTCTTCATATGCATTTGGTATAAAATGTACCGGTTCTAGTTCCAACCGGCAAGGCGGTTCCGGTGCCGGGTCCAGTTCGGTCCCGAATATCCAAAGATGTATTCGGATTCGCTTCACTTGCAGACGGTTCAAGTTTCGAAACAGGTTCCGACCAGTTCTGGGTCCAACCGGTTCTGGTACGGTCCCACCGACTCCGACTCTTTTCGGTCACGTTGACCACCTTTATTTCACATTAAACAATGTGAATCCTTTGTTTTTCTAAAAGTGAATTTTAATTTTAAGAAAAGTAAATCTTAAATAAGATTCATTTTGTTAATGAATAAGATTCACTTTAAAAATACGTAATATATACTCATTCTAAAAATATAAAATTTTAAGTTTACCAAAATTTATCCATGTTGAGAACAATAATGGTATAATTTTTTTATTTTTACACTTATATTTTGTAAGTTATAACATTTTGAAAATTAATATACAATACTTTTTACTTAATTTACTTCTTTCGCATGTCTCTCTCCTCATATTCTCACTATCACCCGTCACATTATACAAAATTACACTTTTTCTGAAAAAATAGATAAAAGGAAAGAAAAGAGGGTGAGAGAGTCAATAGTTATTTTACATGTGACATGAAGCCACCTACCACCATGGTGCTAACACCACGTTCTCCATTTTAATTAATCGTATAACTTTAAACTTTATAAGATACAAGTCAATTTGTCATTAATTTAGAATTTAAATGGGACCAATTTCCTTAGAGACAAACGACCTTTGTTGGAATGCAAATTTTAATGCGTTGATATTGATCTCACTTAAGCTGTTGAATGAACAAATTCTAAAAATAAATAACGCAAATTCATCGGATGACATACTGCATTTAGGGGTCGTTCTCCACGTAAATTGTCAAAGAAGATCAAAAAGTCTTCTCATGTTAGTCAAAGCAGCGTTTTGCACAGATTATCTCCATTTCAATGCTGCAACACTGTGTTTTAATCTAGTCAATGGGGGTAGATAATCTTCATCTCCTTTGACAATCTATGTCAAGATCAGCCCCTAAGCTTAGTTCACAATACACCCTTAATTTTGAGAAGCTCACAATAATGTCATTCATGTTAGTATTAATTTTTCATATGTCATTACCTAATGCTCTTTGTTCATTTACATAAGCGTCCTTTAATTTACTAGAAAACCTATCATATGTCGTTTCCATTGGAATCAATTCTTGATGTACCCTGTTTAAAAGTTTACATGATACCATCAACATTGAACTAGTTCACCATACATGTAACTTCTATCAACTATATATACAATTTACGGTAACAATTGTCTATGTCACGGACTCACAAAACATAACTTTTTATTTGCAAAAAGTAAGCACAGCATACATACACTAGACTGCAAAAAAAAAAAAAAAAAGTTATGGGTTAGATTAACCTCAACACTGTCAATCTATCTTACAAACATCAACTTTAATCAAACACATCAGATATGTGGGTTGATCCTTGAGTTAACCTATTTAATTAACAACTTAACTCCAAAATGAGATCATGTATATAAGATTGGAGGCTTTTGCTATCAACTTTGATTTATGAATAAATTCAACATTTTTTTATAGAATGAAGTGCATTTTCCCCTACAGAGGATAATATGCAGTCTTAGCGTTAGCTATTGGCACAGTTGGATAATTTGCTTCTTAGGGGGAGGTTTGGTGGTTCCAACGGTCATGCCACCTTTGGCTGTCCACCGGGGATTGTAATTCTCGTTTTTTCTTCAGTAGGGTAAGAACACGGGCACGGAGGAATACAGTTCACTTCATGATGGGTACTGAGGGTGTTAGGTGGGCAGATTGGGATGGGAATGAAAGTCTAGCAATGGATTTCTTTGAGGGCCTCTTCACCTTCCACTAACCCTGACTAGAATTTGCGCTTGCTTGCGTGTGTCAAGGGGAGGATTCCAGCAGATAAGTCTGCGGTTATTGGTGCTCCTTACACTTGGGAGGAAGTCATGCATGCGTTAAAATGTTTGCATCCATACAAGGCGTCGGGTCTAGATGGGGTGAACGGTACATTCATAAAAACATATTGGGATATTATACATGATGCTTTTTTGATATAGTTTAATCGTACCTAATTATGATGCTTGGCCTCATAATATCAATCTCATTTGGTTCTTGTTCCAAAGAAGAAAGGTGCTCGTTCACTTACTAATTTCCACCCGATCTCCTTGTGTAATTACCATTTACTGTGTTATTTCCAAAGTTTTAGTTAATAGTGTCAAGGATGTTAATGCCATTGGTTATTAGTGATAGCTAGGCTGCATTTGTAAGTGGGATTTTGATTACAGATCAAGTTGTTGTAGCCCATGAACTTCTCCATATGATGCGGGGATCGAAGGCAGTTAAGAAGGGGGCCATGGCCTATAAAATTGACATGCCTAAAGATTTTGATAGAGTTAAGTAGAGCTTTGTTTTAAAGGTGTTGGAGCAGATAGGGTTCCATATGAATTGGGTAAATCTTGTACGTAAATGCTTGACCACAGTGTCAAGCAGTTTTAATTAATGGTCATCCGGGACGGAATTTTTATCCAAAGTGTGGGCTAAGGCAGGGGGGTCCGTTGTCTCCATATTTGTTCATATTTTGCATGGAGGTTTTAGCTTCAAGTTTATGGCTTGTAGCTGATGTGTCTCTATAAATACTTTCGGATTAGGGGTTTGATACTAGTATTACTACTTTGCTTTTCGCAGATGATGGTGTCCAGTGTGGGAAGGATAACTTACGGAATGCCCAGGTGCTTGCGGGTATGCTTGATGAGTTTTATGATGCCTTAGGGTAATGTATTAGTCTCGAAGTTAAGTGTGATGTTTTCTACTGGTATTCCTCAAGCTGATCGGGCAGATGTGATAACAGCCTTGGGAGCTAGTGAGGTTGAGGACTTTAGGATGTTTCTTGGTTTCCCAAGTAAGGTTGGGGGTAGTAGGGTGAAAGTCTTTGAGTATTTGAGTGACCGAGTGGCTAAGAGGATTCAAGGTTGGTCACGGGTTGTGTCTCAAGCTAGACATGGGGTTTTAGTCAAATTTGTCTTGCAAACGATCCTTGCTTATGTTATGAGTGTCGTTAAGTTACCTTTGGGAGTGGTGTGTGATTTAAATAGCGTAATGGCTACGTTTTAATGGACTGGTTCTATTGCTAAAAGAGGTCTTCATTAGAGGAAATGGGATACACTAGTGGAACGCGAGGCTTTAATGACGGTGGTTTAATCACGGCTTAAACAGACACCGTGATTAATAGGAAGGCCGGAATTTATTAGCGACGATGATTGATTAACCCGTAATCAATAATAGATCGGAGGTTGGCGCGCCTTTTTTAGGAGGGACTTTAGATGACGGTTTTTAGTAAAACCGTAATCTAAAGTCCCGTGTTGACGCGCGCTTTACGGTCAACGGACTTTAGATTACGGTTTTACTAAAAACCGTCATCTAAAGTCCCTCCTAAAAAAGGCGCGCCAACCTCGTCAACGACGTCGTTTTGACCTGACGAAATAAATTTCCCGTATTATTTGATTTATTCGACTCCGCGCGTAATCTAAATTACAGTTAACGACGTCGTTCTAGTATTTTAGATTAATAAAAACTTTATATTAATGTGTTACCTAATACCTATGTTTGAAAATTGAAACCCAACATATGGCAAATAATTATCGCGCTATTTTTTTAATTTCGTTACACTTTAGATTACATTTAACGACGTCGTTTTACCAGTGTATTTTAGATTAATAAAAACTTTATATTAATGTGTTACCTATGTTTGAAACCCAACATATGCCAAATAATTATCGCGTTTTTTTTTAATTTCGTTACACTTTAGATTACGGTTTTTGTGAGAACCGTCATGTAAAGTATGACTTTAGTTTACGGTTTACATGTAAACCGTAATCTAAAGTCCATTTAAACATTTGCCTATACTCTGCACACTCTACTCACACTAACTCTTCTTCTCTTTCGCGCTATCTTCCTCACTGAAATTGCCTCCTCTCTCCCGTCACCTTGCTAATGGCCATCGCCGCCGTCACTCCCATTGCCGCCGGTCACCACCCATCTACCACTGGTCTCACCGTCGACGTCTCTATCGCGTATTGGGTATGCGATCGCGATTGATTGTCGTTTTTTTCTAACTTTGTTCATATACATGCATTTCGATTGCAAGTTCTAACCTCGTTTGTATCGAATCCTGAGAGTGTAATGGCAAAGTTCTAACCTTGTTCATATATTTGTGCCCAGATTCACAGTTAATTGCGACCTAGTTCGTGGGCTGATTTCTACACTACTTGCCCACTTCGGTGCTTACTTACGGTAACTTTGCAAACCAATCTGTAAACTGCTGTATTTATTTGTTCTTAGCATTTAGTATTACAATTAATACATAATAGTGTAGTTTTAAAAATGCTACTACTTAAAACTGCCACAGGAAAGAAAGTAAGTTCAAGTATATCACCGATTCCTGAAAAATGAATGGAACAGAACTGTAGCATATCTCAGTTTCATGAATGGAACAGAACTGTAACAAGTTGTTTGAGTTTTGGTCTGGATTTAAAAGCTTAATGGAATATTTAAGTAACTGGGTAAGGTGTTAGGAGAAGTATAATCAGTTGAAAGGAAAAAAACAGACAGGGAAGAAAGCAAGAACACAACTCAGTTTCTGTTTTGATTTTAGTTTGGATTTCAGCTTCAGTTTCGTATCAGATCAGGTTCTGACTAATTCTGCATCTGTAACAAAGTTGCCTTGGGTTAGTTGAGTTAGAAACTTTATAACACACCAAATTGACAGGATCGACAGTTTAGAAAGGTTTGAGAATTCAAACACGTGAACAAACAGAGAGGAGTCATACACCAGTCTCTGTCTGTCTGTTTCTAGCTTTTCTTTCAGTTTCTATTCTGTTTGAGTTCTGTGTGAATCTGTTCAGTAGAGGCAACAGAAAGATGTTGTCGTTTTTCTGTTTCTGTAAACTAAATTCATCAGTGAAGATAAGTTTATGTATGTTACCAGTTCTAGATGGTGCGTGCGAATTTGACTTTGATAAAACTGATTTGGAGACGTTAGAAATATAGGGGAGATGCTGTCGATTTTTTTCCGCGGTTTAGCTAGCATTTAACCTTGATTTTTTGATGAATTCTAATGTTGTCGTTTTTCATTTATGCATCAGGACTACGACTTTATTTAGGCTTCCGACCTCAACCGTCTTAGCATCGGCTAATTGTCTACCAGCGGTAAGATTTATATATATACATATAATATTTGACAAACTACCAAACATAGTTATCCGCCCAAGATTACCTAATAGAGGTATATCTTCGGCAGTCCCTGTCGGGACTGTCCACGATTGTTAAATCACACACACTAGGGTGTGAATGTGCTTTTAATATGTACTTTATTGATTATTTCAGCAGTATCTCTTTATGTTCTTCGAATGCATATATTATTGATTAATATCATAATATCGTGCATTTGAAGAACTGTAGGGAGATGCTGCCGAAATTTTCAATAAATTACATATTTAAAACACGTTCACCGGTGGGATTTAATACTCATGGATGGATTTAGGTTGATAAGATACAAAAGTGTAAAGACTCTGCCACGGGTGACGGTATGAAATGGCTGCCTTCATATAAATAGCTAGAAGGAGATGGAACGTTCGTGGATTTACAGCGGAAATTTGGACGACAAGTTTTTAGAAGGAGTTGATAAGTTATGCACGGTGTTGGCGAACAATCTGAAACCTACAGACAAGGGATACATATTTGTCCGTGTATCGACTGCCAAAACAATCTGAGATATCGCGGCGTTGAAACAATTAAGGAACATCTGATCCGCCGCGGTTTTACAAAAGATTTCCAAGACATAATCCGATGGCATGGTCAGAGTGCGTTCGATGTTATTAAGCCTGACGAAGGGGATAATGGTCAGGCAAACACGGAAACAGAACTTGGAGATGATACAGTTGCTGGTGATCCAGAAGACGTTACAGCGAACGTTGTGCCCGATTTCTGGGATGATGACATTGAGACTATGCTTGAAGATGTGGAACGACATTACTCTAACACGCCAGACAAGCATGAAAATTTGTTGGATTCATCCAAAACACCGTTGTACCCCGGGTGTGACCCTACAAAGTTAAGCAAGTTGAGTGTCGTCCTCAAGCTATTCAACTTGAAAGCGAAACATGGCTGGAGCGACGTAAGTTTCACTGACCTCCTGGAACTATTGAAATACGTTCTTCCGGTGGACAACGTTTTACCAACGACTACGTACTCAGCCAAAAAAATGATGTGCCCAATGGGTATGGGGTACCAGAAAATTCATGCTTGTCCAAATGGTTGCATGCTGTTTTGGAAATCGGATGAATTTGCTGAAAGCTGTTCAGCATGTGGAGCGTCACGGTATAAGAAACAACAAACTCACATCAGCGGTAGTAAGAAAGGTTCACCAGCTAAGGTATTGTGGTACCTGCCCATCATTCCAAGGTTCAGACGTTTGTTCTCCATTGAGAAAGACGCAGAGAATCTTCGGTGGCATTCAGTTCACAGGAAAAAGGATGGCAGATTGAGACATCCCGCTGATGCACCACAGTGGAGAAACATAGACGTAAAATTTCCTGAGTTTGGTAATGAACCGAGAAACCTAAGGCTAGGCTTGTGCACGGATGGGATGAACCCTTACGGTACTTTGAGTAGCATACACAGTACCTGGCCCGTGCTTTTGGTTATTTACAATCTACCGCCGTGGTTATGCATGAAACCAAGACACATCTTGTTGTCTTTGTTAATATCTGGTCCAAAGCAACCGGGCAACAAAATTGACGTATTCATACAACCTTTGATAGAGGATCTACAACTCTTGTGGAATGAAGGGGCTACGGTTTACGACTCATTCAGTAAAGAGGACTTCAATTTGCGTGCTATGTTGTACTGCACAATCAATGATTTCCCCGCCTATGGTAATCTTTCAGGCTATTCAATCAAGGGGGCGTTGGCGTGTCCGATTTGTGGTGAAAACACTTGTAGCATTCGCTTGAAACATAGTGGGAAAACCGTGTATATGGGCCACCGAAAAATGCTTCCTAAAGGACATAAGTATCGAAAGATGGCGAAAGAGTTCGATGGGAAAACTGATCAGCATGGCGCGCCAGCCTTTGACAGGTACAGAGATTTACAAAAAGTTGGATAATATTGTGAACAACTTCGGGCCGCCAACCAAAAGTGGTGAAAAAAGTGTCTGGAAAAAGAAATCAATATTTTGGGAACTACAGTACTGGCAGCATCTGGAGGTTAGACATTGTATCGATGGGATGCATGTCGAGAAGAACGTGGGTGAAAGTATCACTAGCACCCTTTTGAACATAAAAGGAAAGACAAAGGATCATTTGAAAGGAAAAAATTTTTAAGTTGGGCATACGCACAGAGCTTGGCCCGCAAGAACGTGGAAAACGCACATTCTTGCCTCCTGCCTGTCACACTCTGTCTAAAGAAGAGAAACAATCTATGCAGTACCCTTTACAACATCAAGGTGCCATCAGGTTACTCCTCAAACATAAGAAAACTAGTGTCCATGACAGATTTCAAATTAGTAGGAATGAAATCTCACGATTATCATTGTCCTACTTCAAGAATTTTTGCCAATTGCACTACGTGGGATCTTGCCGGATGCTGTCAAACACACAATCACAAACGTCAGTGTCTTCCTCAAACCATTTCGTCTAAGGTTCTTGATGTGGACACTCTGTCTAAATTACAAAAGGATCTTATTGTGACAATGTGCCAGCTGGAGATGTATTTTCCTCCGTTCTTCGACATAATGATACATCTCCTCGTGCATCTTGTAAGAGAGATTCTGATGTGTGGTCCTTTGTACCTTCGCTACATGTATCCGTTCGAAAGGTACATGGGTGTCCTGAAGAAGAAAATGAAGAACCGTCGTCACCCAGAGGGTAGTATTATAGAGGGCACTATCACAGAGGAAGTTGTAGACTTCTGCACCAAGACATCTGGGTATTGGACTACAACAGCTACGAAATGTGTTTTCCGCTGTAACTGGGTTAACAACAATCATGGCTACCGTGAAGAGGAGCATGGTATGAAACTGGTTGATCTGTCTATAGCTACTACCCCACGGTTGAGCCATTCGTTGTTGGGACGAAGGTTAAGCAGATATTTTATGTAACTGATCCCTGTAATCCTAGATGGTCTGTTGTGCTTAAAGGGAGAAGAGAATAGTTGGTGTGGATGGTGTGGTTGATGAGGATGAGTATGATGCAGAAGATGAACCTCCAACTGTTCCTATTTCATTGGAAGAGGCTGAGGTCACAGGTCATCGTGAGTATATACGATCAGACCATAACGAGGGAATGTGGGTTGAGAGATAATGGTGTATGTAAGTTATTACTATAAAATTTATATGAAATTAACACTCTTTTATTTCTTGCTTGTATATGACCATTATGAAATGCTTAATTTAATTCAAATTGTATTTCAATCCTTGCAGGCATGGCTGATAGGACATGGATGATCAGGACATGGTTGATGCAGAGTTCGATTATGTTGGTGTGAGTTCGACAATGAGCAGCAGATGGTACCGGTCCCATCTACATCTGCCGCTGCTGTTGTCCCATCCACATCTGCCGCTGATGCTGTTGGCCCTTCCATGAGTGCACCTTCTACGAGTGCTACTCAGAGACCCAGAGGTAGAGGTCCGACCCGTGGGTTGAAACTGCAGAAAGAGGATCAGATTAGTCTTCTGTGGGACAAGTATGGGAGGTATGGTGGGGGCAGCAGGTCAGAGTTCGGTAGTATGCTAGGGACTCTGGCCAGATCACATTGCTGCATCAACCACACATGGAAACAAGTCCCGCAAGAAGTTAAGGAGACCATCTGGAAGAAGGTGCAAGAACGATACAAGATCCCAGAAGAAGTGAAGCAGACCGTTCTTTCTTTGGTCGCCGGCAAAGCTAAATCATTCCGTCACTACTTGGTTGAGCATTGGATCAACCAAGTGCCCCCACGTGAGCCTCCGCCGTATGTTGTGTACAATGGCATGATCACTGAAGAGGAGTGGAAGGAGTTCGTTGAGCGGCACGCCACCCCCGAGTTCAGGGTATGTTTGTGTGTACTCTTTTCTTAATTAATGCTCATAATGCTTTATCCCTGATTTTCTAATTAATTTCCTGTTGTACTTTCTTAACAGCAAGTACAAGAACAAGCACGGCAAAACCGTCAAGCTAATCTCTACCCCCACACCATGGGACGAAAGGGATATGTGGGCAGCCTCGAGGGATGGAAAGAAGCTGGTTTGCTGACACGGAGGAACGATGATGGAAGTGAATGCCCGATCGAGGATGTCTCTGAGGCGAGGAGGGTGCAGATGTACATACTGGGACGCCAGAAAACGACCAGCGAAGGTCAGAGGGTATTTCCTAATGCTGCGATGGAACAACTGGCTAACCAAATTGTAAGTATTTGAAAGTAGCTGTTAAATAATTTACTTATATACTCAAGTGTTTGTTGATCTTAAATTTAGTGTTAACTTCTTTGACAATTGGACAGTACGAAGCGGCACAGAGAGGAGAAGTAGACTTACACGCTCCTCCTTCTCAAGACGACGCGCTCAATCAAATACTTGGGAAGAAGGATCACCCAGGGCGTGTTAGAGGATTTGGGGGAGAAGTACGTCAGAAGAAAGTATTCCCGCCATCTGCTAGGAAGGGTCAGATGAGTGCTGCTGAAGTCGAGGCGATGGTAGAGCGTAAGTGGGCTGCTGAGCGCCAAGCTAATGAGGAGAAACTGGCTGCTGAGCGCCGAGCTTTCGAGGAGAGGCTGCAGGAAGCGTTGAATTCGATCGCACATGCGACTACACAGCAGCAGCAGCAGCAGCATGATCCTCCTCGACTGTCTTCCTCGTCTAGTTGTGCTCCTGCCGCTGACCCGTACCCATTTGCCAACATCCGGGTTAGCTTTGTTTAACTATTTTTCTCCTAAAATAAAGTCATTTAAATAGTATTAGATTGGGTTCACTTATTTATTTCACGTATTATCTCTGTTTATTGAAGGAGCAACAAAAATGCCGTCTCCAAATACCATTAGAAGGGCACCCTGTAGATGCGGCCTACGGGACAGTGTTGCCATCAGGTCCACTCACGCTCATCAGTTTCGTACGTCTACCCCCATTCTACGCGCGTGTGACCTTGGACCTGATCATTGATGGATTTGAGCATGCATACCTTCCAATGGCGTTTGACAACAAATGCACGCTGATCGAAGCAAAGGGAGACATATTGCCCTGGCCAGCATGTTATATTGTTGTCACCGATGAGGTAAGACTGTTTGACAACCATTTAGTATCTAATAAAATGCATTATTTAGCATTAAGTGTCTAATCTAATCTATTATAGATCCCTGAGCTTCCTCGCCGCGTAACCCGGCCCAGACTAGAAGAGACCAGCGCGCCGGCGAATCCTGAGATCCCTGAGCTTCCTCGCCGCGTATCCCGGCCCAGAGAAGAAGAGATCAGCGCGCCGGCGAATCCTGTCAGAAGTACAAGGGTATGTTCTAGATAAATGTTTAATGTTACTATAATAATCAATTAGTAATTATCTTTACATTTATGCTTTACTGTTTGTGTGTGAAGGGTAAGAATCCAGTGAGTCGGGGTGGGAAAGGTAAGAATCCAGCGCCCGTCCGGGGACGTCGCACCAAGACTTCTGAGGCGCCTAAAAATAAGCTCGAACTGCCAGAAAAACTTGTTAAGGTTTTGGGGGCCAAGCAGATGAATCTCTACGACAAGATCATATTGAAGTCATCTCAAACTAACAACTTCATGATGACGCTTCCAAAGTCGATGTTTCACTACGAAGAAGATATGATCACGACAATCAACTTTGAGGACATCAGAGAGATGATGTGTGGAGATTATCTGAACATTAACATTATTCAAGCTTATCTATTGTAAGTGTTCTTTCCTCATACTGTAAAAACATATAGAATAAGTATCTATGAAGTTGCATTGGCTAACTTTTTATACTACATGTGATATAATAGATGTCTGCTTGAGAGATGTGCTGAGAAGGACATGACCTCCATTACTGCGGTGTGCCCGGAGCGTTTATCGTACGACAATGTCACTAGGGACCCGGGGAGGTTTTGTAATTACATGATTCATTGCTTCAATGTTGTTGATGAACAGAATAAATTGTTCATTCTAATGCCGTATCACCAAACGTGAGTTCTGATATAAAATTACATACTAATTAGCTAACTTTTTTACCTTCATTTCTCATTTCATTTTGTATTTGACATTGTAGCCACCACTGGGCTTTGTTTATATTCTGCGCTGCCACCGCTACTCTGCTCGTTCTAGATCCACTAGGGCAGTGGACAGAATTCCACACTGAAGACATAATCAAAGAGTAAGTTTTATTACTATTTAATTGTATGTAAGTTTTTTGAACCAAAATTAATGTACTTGTTCATTTTGCTAAACGCTTTTGTTAATATATGTAACAGTTGTTACAAAAAAACCCCACAGGGAGAGTTTGGTGATTTGACCGTCGATTACATCAAGGTTTGGTAATTCATGTATTTCATTTGTGCTGCTATTATCTTTGTACAATTGTTTTACATTTGTGAATTTTGGTGATTTAGTGCCCTACCCAAAAGGACTCTAGGAGTTGCGGGTACTACGTGATGCGGTATATGTACGAGTTCTGCGCGTACTTCCCAAGTTTTAAGAATGATAAAGACAAGGTAATAAGAACGCTGTCTTGTATTTAATTGTTTCGGCAGATTTTTTGTGTCTTTATCTTAATCTCATTATGTGTTCCATTCCTTTTCTTGTTGCAGATTAAAGAGCATTTTGCCAGATTCTCGACTTACAGTGCAAACGACTTGTTGCATGTCAGAGAGAGCATGTCATCCATGTTTATGAGAATGGAGTGGTAGACTAGCTATGATGGATTTTGTTTTTAACAGTTTTCTGCACCGTTTTTGTATGTTTTACACTTTGTTTTATGCTATTTCTTGCTGGGAGTAATCCTAGCTGTATCTACCATGTATAGGTTACACTGCTACCTTTGTAGCCCTCTGATTCTGCTGGTCTCTAGCTGCTGTAACAGATAATTTTGTAATGAATTGCTAGTGTTGTTGTATTGAATATTTTTTGTAATGAATTACGCTGTATTGAATATTTTTGTTGCTGTAACAGATTCAGCAGTAACAGATTTTCGATCTGGTGTATATTAGATGTTATCTCTGTTGCAATTGTGCGCAGAGAATGAATTTGTGTTGGTATTTGATTCAGGTGGTTCAATTGTGCAGTTTCTGCACATTTGTTGGTCTGATGCCTCTGTTGCTTCTGGCTCTATTGCGATTGTGTAGATTTGTAAAAACAAAAAAAAACAAAAAAAAATTACACTTTAGATGACGGTTTTGACAATAACCGTCATCTAAAGTCTTTTACCGCGCGCGCGCCAAAGGACTTTAGATGACGGTTATTGTCAAAACCGTCATCTAAAGTGTACACTTTACATTACGGTTTTTGGTAAAACCGTCATCTAAAGTCCTTTGGCGCGCGCGCGGTAAAAGACTTTAGATGACGGTTTTACCAAAAACCGTAATGTAAAGTCTTTTACACGCGGGAATGAAAAGGGCCTTTAATTACGGTTTTAAACCGTAATTAAAGACGTCGCAATCTTTATTGACCCCCGCGTAGATTACGGTCCAGAACCGTAATTAATCAGGGTTTTGGACCGTAATTAAAGGCTTCCGTTCCACTAGTGATACAGTATGTCATAGCTTGGACCATGGGGGCTTAGGCTTTAAAGATTCAGAATGTTTTGATCGAGCTTTGTTAGTGAAACAATGTTGGCGTTTAATTACTTATCCCACCTTGTTAGACTCTTAGCTTATGAAGGCAAGATACTACCCTGATGGTGAGCTGCTAGAAGGCTAGTGGGGGCAGCAGGCCGAGTCTTATTTGGCGTGCTCTTTGAGGGGTAAAAGAGTTAGTGCATTTGGGAGCCCAGCGTCAAATATATGATGAGTGTTCCACAAGATAGTTGATCGTTGGATTCCAACTCGCCCAGAAGGGAGAGCTTTTTCTTGGTCAATTCCTTCATTTGCACGGGTCTCGATCCTTATTGACAGGAGTTCACATTCCTGGCGTGAAGACTTGGTTCGACAGTGGTTCTTAAGAGAGGACGTAGATGCAATACTTCATATCCCACTAGTGGATGATGGTGGCCGTGAAGATTGTTGGACATGAGGTCTTACAAAGTTTGGTACTTTCATGGTGCACTCAATATATTATGCAATAAAAATGTACTATGTCGAGAATGCCTCAAAGAGTTGAAAAATGAAAATAGATGGCGAGTGGCTGATCGAATTGATCGTGTCATGTAGGAACAAGGTTCAAGTCTATCGGTCTGTTAGGATGTCTCAGCTGCATACATCATTGCACTTCCACTTGACACCTATTGTGATGATAAACGGCTCATCTCACCGTGACCTTCTCTTGAATTTTCAAAACTTCTGTCGCTCCATCCCCGCAGGGCAGAGAACTCATTGTTGTCTTGGTTGTGCTACTTCAGCTCTGGGGAAGTCAGAATAGGAGAGCATCTAGCACTAGTCATTTGGGACTTGCGTTACGCTGAGTTTGGAAGTGTGACCTGCCGCCTAGAGCTAGGATTTTCTCATGGAAGCTATTGCATGGAGTTCTGTCATGTCGTGCAGTTCTTCAATCTCGTTATGGAGATTCTATTGATCCATTTTGCTCTAATGGGGCATTTGAGTCCTCGGTCTATGTATCTTTTTTCATGTTGGGAGGTGGTGGATGGCATTGATTATGATATGGTTTTTCGTGATTAGTTTCTTGATGCATGCCTTCGTGCTAATCTTGCTAAGTTGATGACTCTTTATCTTGTTTCTCTGAAAATTTTGGTTTGTCAAATGTCAGGTTGCTCATGGAAAGGTGCATCGCATGGCTCGGGGGTGGTGCCAGGCGGAGAGTTTCCTCCAAAATGCGGGTGCAACACCAGGTGGAGTGCGGGACAAGCCGGATTTGCAAGGGTGTATTACAGTTTATGTTGATAGAAGCTTTACTTCTGCAGGTTTTGGTCTGGGAGTGTTGTGCAAGGGACCGGGTGGTGAAATTATGGGTGCGGCAATGAAGGGTATGGTTTTGGTGGCTCACTGGTGGAGGTGGAGGCAAGGGCGTTGGAGTTTGGTGTGAACTGTGCTCTAAGAGCGGGATGGGATAACGTATATCTAATTTCATATTGTAAAACGAATATTGATTATGTTAATGGGGTGGGGTTGTGGAGGGGGAGGTTCATCTTATTTTGGATCGGTTATCTCTTTTGACAACAAACTTTTCACAAGCTTATTTTGTGTATGTATCTGGGGCTAACAATGTGGGTGCACATATGCTTGCTAGACTAGGTAGACTGAATATGGTTGAAAATATTTGGGTTAACGCGAATTCGATTGTGCAGCGGGTCCGTACATGAGGTAGGAGTGGGAAACTGATTTGGCAGTCCCAGTCAGTAGCTGACTGGATTGTTTTGCTGACTGGGCTGCCATTTTACTATATTAACTTTAAATGTTTGTAACTTTTAATATATAAGTCCAAAATAAAAAAAATTATACCACTGTTAATCTAAATTCAAGCTCTTCAAAACAAGACCAGTCATGGATATGTTTTGATTAACTTTGAAAAAAAACTATTTTTATATGTGTATGATGATACACTAAAATGATAATATGATTCATTAATTTTAATATTATGATTCATTAAAATTGATATTATCATTCATTAACTAATAAGTGGTGAATTAGATTACAAATTTTGGAACCGATAACAAATCATTATTGTTTTGTAGTGTATTATTATTGTTGTATAGTGTATTGTAAACCTTATATGATGAATCATGTATTTTTCATACATACCAAATATTGTTTTGTGTTGTATTATTGTGTACAATTTTTTATTTTATATGATTGTGATGATACACTAAAATGAAGATATGATTCATTAATATTGATATTATGATTCATTAAAATTAATATTATGATTCATTAACTAATAAGTGATGAATTAAATAACAAACTCCGGAACCGATAAAAAATCATTATTGTTTTTAGTGTATTATTATAGTATTGTGATGTATTTTAAACCTTATATGGCGAATCATGTATTTTTCTTAAATATCAAATAAGTTTTGTGTTGTATTGTTGTTGTTTAAAACTTTTATTTTATATGTTACTGATGAACACAAAATTATGGTATGATTCATTAAATTTGACATTATGATTCATTGAAATTGGCATTATGATTCATTAACTAATAAGTGGTGGATTAGATAACAAACTTTGAAACAAATACTGAATCATTATTGTTTTGTGGTGTATTATTAATGTTATATGGTGTATTTTAAACTGTATGTGGTGAATCATAAGTGTCGTTGATATATGTTGATATGTACATGCAACTAATATAAATTTTTAAACTTATCAAAACATATCCATGATTGGTCTTGTTTTAAAGAGCTTGAATTTAGATAAACAATGGTGCAAATTTTTTTTTATTTTGGACTTATAGTTTAAAAGATAATCATTTATATCAATCAAATGTTGTTTGTTTTTTTTATTTGAGGAACTCAACGGTGTCGGTTGGTTCCGCCTCTCTGCTTCAATATAATATTTAAAATGCTTAAAACATACTGACATGTACTTTCTTTTCCAGGGTGGCATGAGCGTCCCGTACAATCGCTAGTCTGTTGGGTTAATGATGTACCGCTAGATATTGTTAAGCTTTGTCGAATCTCATGACATATCATTATTTTTTAAAAAAAGAAAAGAAGTGCACTTTGCATCTTATAGAAATGATGAGTTGATGTCACTCTATCATTATAAAATATTAATTTATCACAAACAATAAAATTCGAGTGATTTCTATTTCTGATAGACCCTAGAAACATTCTCAAATAAGTTAAGGTCTGCATCCAGTTCTTTTTAGATTAATCCAATTTTTTGTTGTACATTATGTATATAGATACAAGCCACCGAAACTTTTGAGCAACTGATTAGAGAGCAAATAAGAAATTAAAGATGTATATTAATTACTCTCTTAATATTCGTGTCAAGTTTGAAGAACACACTTGTAGACATAAGTCTAATACATTAAAATAAGTATGTTATATATTATGAAAAAAAATACAAAATACATAGTTTCTAATAAAAAGATTATAAATGAATCATTATATAGCATACTAGCTTCAGACTGATCATATTAGTTCCTTGAAAAGAAAATTATACCAAAAGAAATCTTCCAACGTATCTTTGTGAAAGAGATAAAATAGTGGGTTTTAAATCGAACATGCTAGAATATAAACATATAAAAGTTTCAAGGGTTGTGCTCCTCTCAAATCTGATCCAACCTATATTTGAATAAGCTAATTAGAATTCCATCAATTTACTAGATAGATAGATAAAGGTCAATCCAATAGATAATGGTTTGCGTTCATTTTGGTTGCATTCGGGTGCACACTTTATGTGCATTTTTTGACAGCATAAATGTACATCATATGCTGTTTTGGACTCCTTTATTTGTTTTTGTTGTTCGCCTAAAACAGCATAAATGTCAGCATAAATGCCCGCAACAAATGCTACTTTTTCATTTTCGTGCTTTCAATTCCTTTCTTTACTTACTTCATAATGCAATTATTGTGACTATTGATTTAAAAAAAATAAATTTTTTACAAGTTACTTTATTTATTACAAATTACATAATGCTTTAAATAATTTATAAAAAATAGTACTACATCTTTAGCCAAATTTATAAAAATCAACTAATACAAATCTATAATATATTATTTGTAATACCACATAGATTAATAAAATTAAAAAACGAATAAATATACACACTTGTTGATATATAAATTAAAATATTAAAATAGTATATAGAAATATGAATGCATTTACAAAAATATTATATATTATTAAAAGTTATAATTTCACTAAATAAATTCACATAACATTATCAGAAAATTTGAAACGCTTTTCTTTTTTTTTACGCTTTTATATTTGTAAGAATTATAAAATTTAGATAATAAAAATATATTGTTTAGGGAGTTACAACTTTTGCTTAAATAATAGAAATAAAAATTTTATTGTTTGTGAATTTTTTTTTTATTTTTACTAACAAAATAAAGTTATGTAGTGTAATATAATAAATTATAATTGTAATACGAAAACGGTCAACGCACTACATATAACTAGCTGAACCAAACATGCTACATATATGCTGCACTGCCAAACAACAGTTTTCAAAACAGCTGCATTTATGCCAGCACGTTCCTGCCAGCAAATATATTGCATTTATATCAGCGCATTCCTGCTGTCAAATATACTACATTTATGCTGCCAAAACAACCATGCCGAACAGAGCCTTTGTCAATTCTACCTCCACGCCATCTAGCTTTGAGGGAGAAACTTCCACGTGTCCTCGCTTTAGATGTTAAAATATTTTAATTTTTTGGGAAATTTTATGAAATGCCACTATATTTTTGGCTAATTCATGAAATGCCACAAAAAAAAGTCACAAAATGCCACTATATTTTCGTAAAAGTCCATGAAATGCCACTATAGATGGAAGAAAGACAAAAATACCCCTACTAGTACTTTTAAAGTTCACAATATGCCCTAAGTGTTACAAAATACACAAAAAAATCACAAAAATTCAAAATACAATAAAAAAATTTATAAAAATAATTTTTTTTATACAAAAATATAAATTTTTTATTAAAAATTAAAAAAATCATAAAAATTGAAAAGTATAAAATGAAAAATTATAAAAAATAAAAAAATGAAAATATTATAAATATTAAAACAATAAATTTCATTTATTAAAATTTATTCGGTACCATAATAAGAATATTATATTTAAACAAATATTTATACCAATTTATACTAATTAAGTACCATAATTTTATCTACTTATTATTATTATTTTCTATTAATTTAAATTATTTCTTCAAAAAATTATTATATTTAAAAATTTTAGTTTTAAAATTTGTCAGCAACATAAAAAAATTATTTACTTTGAAGAAATAAATAATCTAAATTGATAGAAAATAATAATTAAAAAATGTATGGTAAAATTATGGTACTTATTTGGTATAAATTATGTATTAAATTTGTTAAAAAATTGGTATAAATTATTTGTTTAGAACTCAATATTCTTTTAATGGTACTGAATAAATTTTTTAAAATGAAATATTTATTTTTTAATATTTTCATTTTTTTATAATTTTATAAGATTTTCAATTTTATAATTTTTTCAATTTTTATAATTTTTTTTTAATTTTTGTATATTTTTATAATGTTTTTATATTTTTATTGTATTTTGAATTTTTGTGAATTTTTTAACACTTAAGGACATATTGTGAACTTTAAAGTACATTGTTAACTAGTAGGGGTATTTTTGTCTTTTTTTCCATCTATAGTGGCATTTCATGGACTTTTATGAAAATATAATGACATTTTGTGACTTTCTTTTTTTAATGGTATTCATGAATTAGTCAAAAATATAGCGGCATTTCATGAAATTTTTCTAATTTTTTTTAATTTAGAATCGGGTCAAATAAATCAATATCTAACTCAGGTTCAAATCTTTACCTTATTTGTTTTTTAGTGTTAAATCTAATATTATTGCAATAGACTTTTGAGAATATAATATGATCTCATTTAGCTATTATCATAGAAACACTTGTAATTTTTAGTTGTCAGAATGATGATAGAATTGACTTCAAATAAAATATATAATTAGTTAACTATAAATTTTAGTTATATAAATTGAATTGATAATTTGCAAACAAATGATGATAAATAATAATTATTAAATTTTACTTGTCATAATTAGAACCAAAAATATAAGTCAATGAATTATTTTTGTAAAATTATTTTATTTTCTATTTAAATTTATAGATACTATTAAATTGATATTATAAATATAAACTTGTAATCATTGAGTATGTAAAGTGTAAAAACAAACATAAAACATACTCCCTCCATTTTAAATATAGGTCGTTTTAGCTTTCAAATTTTGTTTTAAAATATAAGTTTTAGTTTTTTAATATTCTTTTTTTTGTTTGACCCTAGTATTTAATGTTAAATAAATTTTTAAAATGAAAAAATAAAAAATAGTGATATATACATCATTTTTTTACAAGTAAATAAGAAGAATGTGATTATATAATTTGACTTGAAGATGCAACGTAGATTGGGAACTATAAGAGCAAGACATAGGTAGATGAAGAACAAATTAACGAGATCGTTGTATGATAAAAGGAGGAGAGATATATTATTAATTAGTTAGGTTTGCATGAGTGGAAAGTCTATGAATACTTGTATTTAATACTACCTCCGTCCCGTCATAAGTGTCCTGTTTGCTTTTTGGTACGTTTTTCCACCTCAATATTAAACATATAAGGTAAAATAATTTTATAAAACTAAATTTTGTATTATATAGTTTATCATGTAAGGAATCATATGCAAAACTTAAATTTTCAAAATTAATTTATCTTATATGTTAAAAATTAAAGTCAAACGACATGTTCAAATAATAAATAGGACAGTCAAGGTGGGACGGAGGGAGTAAGAATTATTAAAAATTTGACAGTTAATCATGTCGACGTCATGAAGAGATCACCGTCAGTTTATTTGGAATTCCAGTTCATACTTATTGACTAATATTACTATGATAAGATATGGTTACCAAAATTCTTTGAAATCAAATTCTTTTAGACAAACAAGTACTCCCTCCGTCCCACCTTGACTGTCCTATTTACTATTTGAACATGTCGTTTGACTTCAATTTTTAACATATAAGATAAATTAATTTTGAAAATTTAAGTTTTGCATATGATTCCTTACATGATAAACTATATAATACAAAATTTAGTTTTATAAAATTATTTTACCTTATATGTTTAATATTGAGGTGGAAAAACGTACCAAAAAGCAAACAGGACACTTATGACGGGACGGTGGTAGTAATTATTTAAATTTATGTAAGTTCCTACTACGTGGGCCTAGGACTGAAACGCTAGGCTATATTTGTGGTATTGTCACAAGGAAACAGTGTAACACGAATTGATGGAAATCCAAATCTTCACTATGTCATCAACAATGTTTTACGACCTCACATATCCCACGGGATACGAACTCCCACAAGTTGAGAACACTTTCTCAACAAGTACAATCACATTTCTCTCACTATGAATGTGACTAAACTATCTAAAAGCCTTCCACCTCGACTCAAGTAACTCTTTAACCCGATTACACACAATTCCCTATAGTAATGAATTAAGAAATCTAGAATTCTACACTCTTTTCTCACGCTTTTATAGACTCTTGAAGAAAATCTATCTCCTTGATTTTCTCCTTTTTTTATTTATCAAGATTGAAGCTGATTGTTTATCGAATGTGTCATTAAAAATAAAAACCACCTTGATATTTATGGCTGGTTTGCAAAAGATAAATCTTCTTTTCCATTTATCATGAAATAATAAAACCGCAGGAGACCAATGGTTAGTTCAAGACTGATCTTCTAAGGTGTTTAGTATTGAACTGAGTTTGCCGATCAAAACTGTGAATCAACAAATGGATTCTAATTCTACAGACTTGATAAAATTTGGAACTGCTCTATGCTATCAGAAGTAATTTGCAAATTTTAGAAATGTTTACAAAAGAGGTAGTGTCATGATTTTTTGAAAAGCTGGTCATTTTTACATTATTTGTTTTGTAAGTATTTTAGAATATTTTATTAGAACAAAAAATGTTTATAAATATGTTGTCCTGGATTTAAAAGCCTAGATCTGCTTCTATCTTTTGAGGTTAGTACCTGAACCGAATTGCTAATAAACTAATATTATAAGCCAGTATGTCATTTCACTAATTACCAGGTAGTAATCTAGTCACAAAACGGTAAGATAAAATCACAAAATGAATTAATACTAATGTCAATGTAAAATTGTGCATCGACAGTTTCCCCTTTTTGAACTCTTGTAGTCTTGAACTTGAAATAATTTGTTAGTGTATTGCACGTGTAAACTGTAGAAAATCACATCGGAAAAGAAAGAACCTTGTGAGTGCTTAATAATTAAGAGGGCTACTTCACCTATTGCCAATTGGTTTTAGGCTGGAACCCCACTTGGTTATTGGGCCTGACGGCCTTCCTAGATATGTGAGCTTTTATTTGCATCCGTTGATCTCATGCTTACATAATTCCACCTGAATTTATACTTGATCTAAATCCTGCAGCACTCGGTCTTGAACTCAGAGTTACGAAGAAGTAGAAAGCACTAAATCACTCATAAATTTCAAGCTAAAGTAAAATAGTAATATCCAGTAGGCATCAAGCAAAATCATAGTTCAAGACAAGGAATATTTTCCCATTTTTCCACATCAAAAAATTTAGGAAATACGAAACACAGTATGAAAAAGTAGTCAATGAACAAGAATCTGAAACTGTTGTGTTCTGCTCATTAGTTGTTGTTCCATAAATAGTATGAAATACATTGAAGATTTCATCAGTTGTTGTTCCATTGATCTTGTGTCGGCTCAGTTCGTGACTCAGAGTGTGGTGTAGCAGTTTTGAGACACCAGCCGGATGCAGTCATTTCAATGCCCATCTTTGACAGTGTTTGATTCGCCAGATAGTTGGATAGTTGAATGGTTATAGAGTAGGCATCCTCCAGGGGTATGTTGTGATATTTGAAGACTTTGGTCAACCAAAAGGGGTATGGAATGGAAGGCTTGAAGCTGTTGATATTGGTTTGAAGATGGGAGATAATGATGCGTGGCAGAGACAGTGGCAACTGATGATCTAAACTCCACATGATCGCCAGATCTACTGGTGTCACTTTACCTTGCATATCTGATCATGGCACAATGCATTATATGCTATCAAGTGCAACAGACGAGGGAGAACTCCAAGATCTCTCTACTAGAAGTGTTTGAGTCTTGAACTAGCATGTGGTAACCCATAGTGTGCAATTTTATCAATCGAGGAAGCAACATCGGCTCTTTGAGTATTGAACTCAGCCAAACCATCCAGTGGAACATCCAGTATCACTGCTAACATAGCTGGGGACAGAATGATTTTCCGTCCTGCCACTTTAGATTGAAACTCAACGGGCGACGGGATATTAGCATAGTTCTATATTCCATAGTTTGTATATAGGTTTTATGCTGTACCAGTTTCATAGTTTGTAACTAGGAAACAAAGCCCTGTATTTTTGGAACCCGGTCCACCATTCTTTCTCTCTACTGGACCGGCTTCCTTTCTTTATCTCCCCCGTCTCTGTTTAGATATTATTCATTCATTCTGTAAGAAACTCAATCATCGATTCGAGCCACTGGGCTCTTCCTCATTTTGATAATGAAAACATCGTCTCCTTTCTTGATTCCTCGATTTCTCTCTTTTACAAATTAGTCAATATTTGACATGGTATCAGAGCTGTAGGCAAGCTCGCTTCAACTATGGATGATAAACTACTAGAAAACGCTGGTGGAGACGGATCGAAGGGGAAAGGAATCGCGGGAGCCACTTCGACAACAATCGATCAAAATGATCCATTATATGTCCATGTTACAGAACAACCTGGACAAATCTTGACTACGAAATTTACGGGACAAGGGTTCCTAAATTGGAAGTGGAACATGCGCCGCGCTCTACGGGCCAAGAACAAGTTAGGTTTTGTAGATGGAACCGTAAAATGTCCTGGCCCTGAGGATCCAACCCGCGTCGCAGCTTGGGAACGAGTTAACTCGTTGGTGTGCTCCTGGTTAATCTCGGCGCTCGCACCCAACATCGGTAGAAGTCTGACATACTGCGACGATCCCGCTGAGATCTGGAAGTGGCTCTGTAAGAGATTTGAGAAGAAAAACCTAACAACCGTCCACAACATCAAGAACCAAATTGCAACCCTAAAGCAAGGAGAAGAGACGGTCACCGACTACTTCATGAGAGTACGCGAGGTTTGGGCAGAATATGAAATCGCCCATCCTGTCGAAGACTATTCTTGCTGTTCCGGGTGTAAAGCAAGGCAAATCCAGCGAAAGAAAAAGGAAGAAGAGGAGCTCGTGCACTTCCTCATGGGCTTGGACAAGTCGTACGTCCACATACGGGGACAGATCCTTGCCTGAAAGACACACCGACTGAGACGCTTATTCAATGATCAATCAAGAAGAGGAACAACAAATCGACACTCCAGATCACAAAGAAACCAAGGTCAATCAGTAGCCCTAATTTCCAGAGAAGGAGAATCAAGGTTTCTTTGCGAACAAAACAAAAATCGACCTTCCCTCGAAAACCCAAAACGCGGTAAGAAAAAATGCGAACAAGTTCGCGAACCCAGGCAAGAAGGATTCAACCCAAAGTGTAACAACTGCGGGAAAAATTGGTCATGTGAGGACGATTGTTGGTTCCTGATCGGATTTCCAGGAAATGATGCGAAGAACACCAGAGAGCCTAGAGTTGGTTCGGTGATAGAGGAAGAAAAGGAAATTCGAAACAGCAAGGATGAAAACTGCTCAGACTCTCCAGTACAAGGTTTCTGTACAAATCAATTGGAGCAACTGATGAGCTATCTTCAACAACACCAGAAACCCTCAACTAGTAAATCTACAAATTTTGGCGATTTCTCAGGTATTCTTTCAACTAGAATAAACTTCTTGCCATGTTTAGCTTCCAATTGAGTTTCGGTGATAGAAAAATTGAAGCATGTCTGGATTTTGGACTCGGGTGCTACTGAGCATATAAGTGGAAACATAAACTTATTATCTGATTGCCAAACATTGAATATGAAAAGGGAAATTACCCTTCCTGATGGGCACAAGAAAAAAGTTGATCTGATTGCAAATTGACTGTGAAAAATGTCAAGTGCCTCAGAAATATCATGCAATGGTTCCATCTTTCAGTTTAATTTAGTTTCTTTATCAAGGTTGATTGAACCATTGGTATACCTATTGTTTTCTCTATTAGGATTTTGTGCACTGCGGATCTGAACAAAGAGTTTTCAAGAAACTTGGAAGACAAACATCTGGCTTATATTTCCTGTATGAATGTTCTGAGTGATTACATGCTCTGGCAAACTGTATACCTCTGTTTCATGTATGAGTTCTTCTGATTGTAACAGCAATAGCATTTTCCTGTGGCATTCTAGACTAGGCCACATGCCCTTAAAGAAACTGTATAAAGTGTCTAATTTGAAACCCAAGAACTGTCTAATTCTGAATCTAAAGTCTTACCCTTGCACTGTTTGTTTCAAACCCGTAGTAAAAGACCTAAATTTGATGCTTCAACCATAAAAACATCTGAACCTTTCCAAATGATTCATTTGGATGTTTGTGGTCCTATGAGGACTCAAACAAGAGAAGGTTACAAATATTTTCTGACTATAGTTGATGATTTTACCAGGGCAACCTGGATAAGATTACTTAAACTAAAATCAGAAAATTTTGATCACATAAAGAACTTCATTATTCTGGTTGAAAATCAAATGAACAAACAAGTGAAAATTGTCAGAAGTGACAATGCGAAGGAGTTAGGCAAGTCTACAGAAGGAGAGAATTTTTTCACAAAAAGAGGGATAATTCACCAAACTAGCTGTCCACACACCCCTCAACAAAACGGGGTTGTGGAAAGAAAACAAGGGCACATTATGGATATTGCTAGACCTTTACTTTTCCAGTCTGGTCTTGATAAATTTTTTTGGGGTTTTTGTGTTGAACAAGTTGCATATATAATAAATAGAACCCCTAGCAAAGCTATAGAAGATAAGACTCCCTTTGAGAAGCTCTATAACCACAAACCAGATTATGGAGACCTAAAGAATTTTGGGTGCCTCTGCTATGTAACTAACATAAACCCAAACAGAGGGAAACTTGACTCTAGATCTTTACCTTGTGTTTATTTAGGAGACAGTAAAAATCAAAAGGGGGTCAGACTCCTCTGTTTGGAGCAAGACACTGTCATAACCAGCCGTGATGTAACCTTTTTCGAACACATTTACCCTTTGAAAGAAAAACAGTGGAAAGATGTCCTAAATAATAAGGAACATGAAACAGATGAACCTTTTCCTGATCAATCCTATTACATAGAAGATGAACCTCTTCCACCAGAAAACAGTTGCATGAATGAAACTGCAACAGAAGCTGAAATCCCTTCTGAAAATCCGACAACAGAAGAAATTGAACCCCTTCCTGATCAGTCAGAGGAATTTCAAAACCTAAGGAGATCCACCCGCATACATAAACCTCCTTCCAAATACAATGACTACATCTGCTCCTCATCTCATAATAACCAAGACACCTTTTCCACAATTCTAGCTGAAAGATTAGGTCAAGGAAATCCAAACAATTATAGGAACTCCTCTCTCCACAGCTTAACAGACCACACACCACACCATACTATCCTATCTTGTTCTCTCCTACAAGAATCCAGCATTTTCCTTGACCAAATACAGAACCTAGAAGAACCTCCAAACTACAAAATAGCTAGTAAGGACCCGAGATGGGCCAAAGCCATGGCTGAAGAGTTTGAGGCCCTTAAGTTAAACAGCACTTGGTCCATAACAGATTTACCTAAAGGAAAACGCCCTATAAGCTGTAAATGGGTGTATAAAACTAAACTAAAAGCAGATGGGAGTCTTGAGAGGTTTAAAGCAAGGCTTATTGTAAGAGGCTTCACACAGAAACATGGTTTAGACTATGAGGAAACATTCTCTCCGGTTGTTAAACACACCACCATTAGAGCCTTAGTCATAATTGGAATTAAGAAAGGGTGGACCCTTGATCAGTTAGACGTTAACAATGCTTTCCTCCATGGAAATCTCCATGAGGAAGTTTATATGACCATACCGGAAGGCCTTAAGGTCCAAGGTCAAAATAAGGTTTGCAAACTTAACAAATCCATTTATGGTCTAAAACAAGCCTCTCGCCAATGGTATGAGAGGCTTGCTCAATATCTGGAAAAACTTGGTTTCCACCACTCTAAAAATGACTACTCCTTATTTATCAAAACCAACAAGAACAGCACCATCTTCCTAGCGATTTATGTTGATGACATCCTTGTTGTTGGAAACAACACCAAGGAAATCACTCACCTGAAAAAACAGCTCCATAAGGAGTTTAAAATCAAAGATCTAGGCAGACTCCACTATTTCCTTGGGATGGAATTTCTAGAAACAGAAAAGGGGATCATCATGTGTCAACAAAAATACACAAAACAAATACTCAAGGATTTCGAAATGGAAAATTCTAAAACAGCAGTTTCTCCCCTTCCAACCAATCTGAAACTTCTAAAGGATTCAGGTTCCCAACTTGAGAATCCTACACACTACAGATGCCTAGTAGGAAAGCTAAATTTTTTAACAAACACAAGACCTGATATTGCCTTTGCTGTTCAATACCTCAGCCAGTTTTTACAAACTCCCACCACCGAACACCTTAAGGCTGCATATCATACTCTGTCATATATAAAGGGTACTCCAGGTTTTGGTTTGTTTTTTAATCGTGAAAATAACTTTGACCTTGTGGCCTATTGTGATTCGGATTGGGCCGCTTGCCCAATAACCAGAAAATCCATATCTGGCTACTATATCCTTCTCGGTGGTTCTCCACTGAGTTGGAAATCAAAGAAACAAGTTTCTGTCTCCTTATCTTCTGCAGAAGCAGAATATAGGGCGATGAGACAAGTTACCAGCGAACTTAGCTGGTTAAGCAGACTTCTTCATGAAGTTGGCCTGATCAATATCACACCAATACCTCTGAATTGCGACAATCTCGCTGCTGTACACATTGCGAAGAACCCAGTTTCTCATGAACGCACAAAGCACATTGAGTTGGACTGTCACGTTGTGCGTGAGAAACTGCAAGAAGGGCTGATACATGTCCAACATGTTCCAAGCAGACATCAATTGGCAGACGTCATGACAAAGTCCCTGACAGGTAAATTTTGTCACAATATGTTTGATTCTCTTGGTCTGCAGGAACTAAATGATCACGGCTGAGCATGCAGATGAAGCAAAAAGGCACAATTCAACAGAGTACAAATTGTACTTTTTGAGGGGGGTATTAGCATAGTTCTATATTCCATAGTTTGTATATAGGTTTTATGCTGTACCAGTTTCATAGTTTATAACTAGGAAACAAAGCCCTGTATTTTCGGAACCCGGTCCACCATTCTTTCTCTCTACTGGACCGGCTTCCTTTCTTTATCTTCCCCGTCTCTGTTTAGATATTATCCATTCATTCTGTAAGAAACTCACTCATTGATTCGAGCCACTGGGCTCTTCCTCATTTTGATAATGAAAACATCGTCTCCTTTCTTGATTCCTCGATTTCTCTCACGGGAACACCATGTTTTGTACAAAGGGAAATAGATACTCGGGATAGTAAGTTGTTTCAGACTTAAACAGAACATCCCACCCTTGAAAATGCTGCAAAACCGGCCAATTTTTCTAGAGAATTTGTACGCAACCATTCAGACTCGATCACTTTGCCAAGAATACTATCATTTTCTAAGAGTGTTTGACTGAAAATGGGTTTTTAAGGGTACTTACACTCTGATTTTCAATCTTTTCTTGTTGGAACTCACAAGATTTACTTTGACATAAGGTTTTCAGTAGATTTCCGTCTTTTTGGTTTAGACGATTGATCAGGTTCCGCTGTTTTTTCTTTGATGTGGCTGAATAAGTGTGCTCAGTCGGATTTTGTTGTTTCTATTAGGGAGTACAAGTGCGAGGGCGCATAAAAGAGGACAACAGAGGAGATGATGGGTTCCCTATTGCCGAAGTGGGGTTGCAATCGATTCATCTTCAGTATATTGAACTATGATGACGTTAGGGTTTGGATTGGAGATTGGAGGTTCAGTAGGAGGTTCTAGGGGCAAAGTCGTTGTAGGTGCGGCATATTCTTGGAGATTGATAGGCCGTTCAACTGTGAGTGGCTTAACATTCTCAAGAATTGGAGTGTTTAGTGGATCCATTATGATGAGAGGGAGAAAGCAAAGAACAATCTTAGAGAGAAATGAAATTATGATGCGACGAGACTAGGAGAAGATGAAAAGTTGGATCGAAGAAAGAGGTGGCTAGAGTAGAAGATGAAACAAGCGGAACTGGACTTTAAAAGGTTTAAACATAGAGAATAAAGTTAGGATTTGGTGGTGGATTATTCCGTATTTCAGAAAGGTCACTGATTTAGTGACTTATTCTCAATCTTGAACTGAACATTACATGATATCTTTTCAAAGGAACGTAGAAAGGAAAATTATTGTTAGCGGTGAAAAATGTTGGGTAATGCTCTTGTTTAAAAAAAAAAAAACAGGTATAAGATAAAGTGATAAGGTTTATAAGGATACTATGTAGCGTATTCAGTACTTAAAGCCTTTTCTTTCGACCTTTCCACTTCTCGTGAATGACAAGGGCCAAGAAGTAGTGTCATATTCCACGCGACCTTTCATTGCCACATACTCATAACTCTTAGCACTTCCCCCCTTTTTGCTTTGTTTTTTAGAACAAGTATGCGAATTTGAATGTGCTTTTATCCATGTATTTTGAGTTGTTCTCAACACCTAGGTTTTTCTTCATCTAGTAACGACGTTGGGTCAACTTGTCCAAAGTAAATACCCTTAGGAAGTTGGATGATAAGGCATCTTTCAAGACTTAACACCCAGATGAACGAGGTCTAAATGTGTTGAAATATTAGAGCAGTAGAGTATCTTGCCTTGTTCATTCATTCATTTCTGCCCTTTCATGTAATGAGAGCCCTAAGTACCTCATATATACATAGTATCTTTAAGAACATCACTATAGGAATAAATTAGAATAGATTTTGACAGAACGAGATATACAAGTAGATTACCCAGGTTTTCACGGGCTATAGCTCAGTTAAGATCTCATATTTTGTGAATGCTACTTGAGTGATATTTTAAACTTATTCTTACTGACCACATAATAGATGTTTCAGTATTGTCCATTGAAGAGGAGAATTAACACTAGAACCAGAGACCAGCTGAATTCATTGAAAAAAATTCGACAGATATGTGCAGGAATATATGTTATGTGTGAGTATTACACTGAGTTGGGAGACAAAAGCAATAAGCGACAAATTAAATAATGAGGTGAAAAGCATCGTAGCTTGGTGTTAATCATGCCTATCTTAAAATTAAGTCGCTCAAAAGTTTCTCTAGATAGAGGTTTGGTGCATATGTAAATCAATTGCTTGTCTGAGGAAAAATGTTGCAGTGGAATTGTCCCTTGTTCTACATGATCACGAATAAAATGATGCTGAATGTCGTAATGTTTTGATCATGAGTGTGAACTGGATTCTTGGTGAGTTCTATGGTACTTGTGTTGTCACAGTATATTGGAATTCAGTGAGTCTGAGCTACAGGTGGATGTAGGCAAAGTGCCTACATCCTGCACGGTTCGTCGTTCTTCTTTTTTTTTTTTTTTGCGCGCCTCCGCCGCCCTTCTTTTATTATTTTTTTTAAAGATTTTTTATCTCTTTTATTTTCTTTATCATAAAATTTTTAAATTGTTGTAACTTTTAATATATAAGTCCAAAATGAAAAAAAATTATATCTTTGTTCACCTATATTCAAGCTCTTCAAAACAAGACCAGTCATGGATATATTTTGACAACTTTAAAAAAAATTATTTTTACATGTATGGAGCATAGAACATATAAGAAAACTTGTACAGATGGTCATACAAACATGTACAAATGTTCACTAAAACATGTACATCTTCACGTAAAGACATGTACATCATCGCATTAAAAACATATAGATAGTCATATAAACCTGTACGAATCATTAAATATGTACATCCTTAGATTAAAACATGTACATATAAGGAAGAACACTTGTACAGACGGTCATACAAACATGTACAGATGGCCGTAAAAACATGTACAAATGTTCATTAAAGAACATGTACATTCTCACATTAGAACATGTACATTGTCACATAAAAACATGTACATTCTCATATTAAAATATGTACATCATCACATTAAAATATAAAAACATCGAATTCACCGCTTATTGCTTAATGAATCATAATATCAATTTTAATGAATCATAATACAAAATTAATGAATCATATTATCATTTTAGTGTATCATCATATACATGTAAATTTTTTTTTCTAAAAGTTGTCAAAACATATCCATGGCTGGTCTTATTTTGAAGAGCTTGAATTTAGATGAATAATGATATAATTGTTTTTCATTTTAGACCTATATATTAAAAGTTACAATAATTTAAAGATTTTGTGATAAAAAAAGAAAAAAAACCATAGGCACCACATCTCAATTTTTTTTTTATAAAAAAAAAACACCCCTCATAGCGTCGGGATGTAGCCAAAGATGGCTACACTCGGCTGTAGCCATGAAATCGCGATTGGAATTGAAATGAAAGAAAAGATCATAGTCTTCTAGTTGACGTTGTAGCCATAACACTCATGCGGTAGACGCAACATACTCAGCCTCAGTTGTGGACAGAGCCACTGAAGCTTGTTTTCGAGAAGACCAGGTAATGAACTTGAACCCAGAAATTTTGCCGTACCGGTGGTACTCTTTCGATTAGTGAGAGAGCCTCCAAAATCATCATTTCTATATGCTCCTGGACCATAAAATAAACCAAGTGTTGAAGTTCCTTGTAAGTATCGAAAGATACGTTTTACCGCTTTAACATGTGGCAGTTTTGGTGCAGCTTGGAGCCGTGCACAAATGCACACGCTTTGTATGATGTCTAGTTAACTTGTTGTGAGATACAAGATAGACCCTATCTTCCCTCTGTAATGCTTCTGGTCGGCATTCTCAGCTTCAAAATCAATTCCCAGTCGTAGTGTGGTAGACATTGGAGTAATCATTGGGTTGCAATCAACGAATTAAAAGTTGGAGAGCAGTTCCAAAGTATATTTTGTTTGACTTATATAGTATCCGTCAACTGATTGATGTATTTATAATCCAAGGACAAAATTAAGCACCCATATTGCTCATTTGAAACTCCTTAGTCATCATGGTTGCAAACTCACGTGTGAGTATTCGACTGGTGGATCCAAATACTATGACATCTACATAGATTTGAATGAGGACCACTTTGTTTGATAAAAAGTGTATGGTTTATTGTACCTCGTGTGAATCCATGTTGTAGTAGGAAAGTAGTCTGTCTTTCATACTAAGATCAAGGTGCTTGTTTCAAACCATATAATGCCTTCTTAAGACTATAAACATCATCTAGTCTCGTAAGATCTTCAAAGCCAGGTGGTTGAGAGACATATACCTCTTCCTTAAGGTAACCATTCAGGAACGCACACTTAACATCCATTTGGAAGAGAGTGAAATTATGTGTAGCTACATAGGCTACAAGAAGACGGATAGCTGCTAAACGGGCTACCGGTGTTTTAAGTCTCATCAAAATCCGGTCCTTCTTGTTGATTGTAACTCTTGGAAACCAAGCGTGCTTTGTTCCTTTACACTTGTCTAGCTTCATCCAATTTATTTTTGAAGACCCGCTTAGTGCCAATATTGTTATGATTTGTTAGTCTTGAGACATCCCACACATCATCTCTCACAAATTCATTTAATTCCTTATGCATGGTATTGATCCAAAGTTCATCTTCATGCGCTTCTTTTATACACTTGGGCTCAGTTGTGGATAGAAATCCAGAGAATGCACAAAAGTTTTGTGTTGCGGATCTTGTTTTGGTACCCACATTTATATCTGAGATGATATTATTAATTTCAACTTCTGGTGCTCCTCTTGCTAAAAGTGTTGGTGGTGCTCTTGGTTGTGCTGTAGTTGAAATCTCTTGATGAGTCATGTTCTGAGAGGGAGGTTCTAAGTCTTGAACTGAGGTAGTTGATTGCTGACTGATATGTTGTTCCTCTTTAGAATCCTCTCCTACTTCTTCCTGTCTATCACGAGAGCATGTAGATGATCCGAACAGGTCATCTGGTAATTCTTGTAATGATCTCACCCCAAACAATTTCTCATCAAACTTGATGTTAACAGACTCCTAACCAGCAGAGTGTGTTTATTGAAGGCTCTGTGTGCTTTGTTGTTCTTAGAGTATCCTAAGAAATAGAGGTGGCAGTTCGGGTCAATCGGTTTGGGTTCGGTTCGGTTCGGTTTGGTTCGGGTTGATTTCAAATCGTTCAGTATTTGGTTCGGGTTGGATCGGGTCGGGTGAATTCGGTTTGTGCGGGTTGAGTTTGGTTTGTTGAAATTTTGGGTCGGTTTGGATCGGTTTGGGTGACTTTCGGTTTGGTTAACTTTCGGCTAGGGTGACTTCAGGTCGGGTAATTTTCGGTTCGGGTTAGCCTCTGGTTTATTCGGTTTTTTCGGGTCATGGGTTTAATTCGGGTCAATTATTTGGTTAAATTCAGTTAACATTACAGAATCAAGCAACTCAATAATCATGATATGTAAATTTGACTTCAATCAATCTCAACAAGTATGAATGTATATAAAAGATTAATTTAAACTAATAATTATAATTTGCATCATGTTATACTTTAGTAACCAACTCTTAACTTAACATAATTATTGATGTAGCTTTAGATTATTTAATAGTTTCATTATTTTGAGATGAGTACAAATAAAGTTTTTTTGTGGATAGTTATTAAATTTGTATCAAAGTATAGTAACTTGGTTTTTCAATATATTAATAGTTAGCGAATGGAATTAGTTAATAAGTTTTGATAAAAAAAATTACAGTAGTTAAAAACTGTTAATGATGAAGAACTATTCAGAAGCGTGAGAATTTTGCTACATAGGTAAAAATCTTCAAGTATATTAAACATTTATGGATTTCACTAATAAGGAAGAATTATTCACAAGATTGGATAGAGGCTTGAAAAATTCAAATTAATAAAAACACCTTCGATATATGAATATTTAATACAAGAATGATACGAATCACAGAAGAATTGGAGTCTAAATATAAAAATATTTTTGGTTCTTATGAATCTATCATTGAAGAGTAACGTGTTATCATCAATTATCATTAGTTGTGCGATTAATGAAGATGCATGATAATTAATTACTTTAAATTATAATGCAATATTTGTGGTATATTTAAAATAATTGTCTTGTATATAAGTTTGTTAATACTTTTTTATGCATATGCCACTTATTAAGTAATGATTAACTGTTTTATTTTCATTGTCTCCTATAATTAATGCGATATATTCTTTCAGGTCACAATGGATATATTTATTCGGGTCACACTGGATTCGGTTCGGGTTCGGTTTGGTTGGTTTCGGTTCGGGTCTCTTCGGATTTCGGGTCATCGTCGGGTTATGGGTGACTTCGGTTCGGTTGATTTTGGTTTGGATGACTTCGGTTCGGATGGTTGTGGATTGTGGTTTGTTCTCGGTTTTACAATAATACGGTTCGGTTTGGTCCGGGTCGGTTTATTTCAGATTTTGGGTCATTTTTCAAGTTATAGTTTTCGGTTGAGATTCGGATTCGGATTCGGGTCAGTTTGGTTCGGTTCGGTTTTCTGGGTTCGGGTTACTTTTGCCAGGTCTACTAAGAAAACTCCCTCGTCACTTCGTTTATCAAACTTGCCCCGAGATGTCTTTCCATGATTTAAGATGTAGCACTTACACCCAAAGTCTCGACGATGAGATATTGAGGGTTTTCAACCCTTGAGAATTTCATATGAAGTTTTGGATAAAACTGGACAAATTAATACATGATTTAGTATGTAGCATGCTGTGCATAATGCTTCTCCCTAAAAGTTTGGTGAGATTCCACTGTGTTGAGCATGGTTCATGCCATTTCTTGAAGTGTGCGATTTTTTTAAAACCATTACTCCATTTTGTTGTGAAGTTCTTGCATAGGAGTATGTGTGATTTACTTTTTTCTCAGCAGTATTGAGTGAATTTTTTGTTTAAGAATTATGTCTCTTGATCAGTTTGTATACTTTTGACTTTGTTTTTTGTTTGAGTTTGAAGTTGAGTTACTAGTATTCTAAGCTCATCAAAGGTTTGATCTATTCTGTGTAATAACCAATCCTCGTAAAACAAGAGTAATAATCAACGATAACTAGAACATATCACTTTCTAGATCAACTTTTTACTCTCATGGGTCCAATCAAGTCCATATGTAGAAGCTCTAAATTAGACTTGTACTAACTACATTGTTTGAGATGTGGGAGATTTAAATGTGCTTATTTAAGGAACAGTCTTCACATATGGTCTAAGTGTCAAGTTTCTTGGAAGGAAGCCCATCAACTAGCCCCATTCACTCTAAGCTTGTTGATTAGACGGTGATGTGCATGACCCAGTCTTTGATGCCATAATAACGTGTTATCATCCTTTACAGATAAGCTTGATAGTTTACGCTAATTACTCACATCCACCATGTAAAGATTTCCCTTTCGTGAGCCTCGAAGTAACACATCATGAGTGACTTTATTTCGTACTTGAAATCTTTTTGAGTCAAACATCACTTCTAACGCTCCTTGTCACACACCTGTGAGACACTTAATAAATCATGTTCAAGTTCATCAACTAGACACACTTGATTAATGTAGTTTTCATCTCACACTGTTCCAATCCCGATGATTCTGCCTTTACCATTGTTTCCAAAAGTGACTTTTCCTCTTCTATGTTCAATAAGGGAGTTGTTTTGATTTATCTCCGCTCATATGTCTTGAGAAGCCACCATCCATAAGTCACCAGTTCTACTGGTATGCAGCCACATGTAACTAAGAGAAAAAAAAATTCACTTCTTAGTCTTGGGTACCCAGACTTGCTTGGCCAGTTCTTTGTGCATGATAAATATCTATTACTTACCATGTGAGTTTCATACTGAGAAGGATACCTGTAATTAGTATTTCCATTATTATGGTTTTGTTTTCTATAAAATCTTATACTATGTCCTTGTCTATGACAATAACGACAATAGTACTGATTTGTATTCCCAACATGCTTGTTATGTGTAGAAGTACAACTCTGTCTGTTCCTAGTATCTTCTTATTTCTTTCTTGTCAGCATACAACTCAAGTTGGCCTTACCAATGTACCAAAAAAGATTTTCTTGAGTTTGTATCCCATCATCTCCCTTTCTTTTTGCTATGATATCCGTAAGATTTTCATATTCTCACTTCAAGCTCTCATTTATTTTCTGAAGTGATTTTATCTCATCCTTAGCTCATCTAGGTGAAGCTGTAATTTGTGTGGATAAAGGACTTATAAACTCTATCTTAGTTTGAATCATGGTATCCTCAATCCTGAACTCAAATGTAATATCTTTAGAAATTTCTTTCTCCTGGAGTTTTTTTCCAATAATTTAACCTTAGTAACTGTTGATGTCAACAACTAAATAATTGTTTTTTCAGTAGTGATTTAAAAGCATTTCTATCAGTTCGAGACATACCTCTTCTCCTTTAAGAACCACTTTCCAGTCTTCATAATCCATCATACAAAAATCAGCATCGGTTGTTACGCCAATGCATTCATCTTCTTCCATCACAACAATTACACACATTTATGCAGGTTCTTTTGTCTCTGAGTCTGAGATATCTTGACCCCATGCAGGTGATGCTGCAGTGAACTTTTCACTTTTTCCTGAAAGCTTTCCTTCAATTTGAGGGTGCAATCTTTTACCATGTGCCCTGATTTGTTGCATTTGAAACATTAATAGGATCTTTCCTTGATTTGTAACTCCCATATTTCTTTCCTGAGCCTCTTCTACCTCAAATTATCTTTCTGATTCCATTTGCAATCAAAGTTATTTCGTCATCCTCATCTATCTCTTCTTCATCTGTTTCATTTCCGTTTTCTTAGCCTTCATGGCCAAGTCTTTATTTGAATTTGATTGGATGACTATTTCTCCTCTCATCTTCCCCTTAAGAAACTATGAGTTCAGAACCAACTCCTTGAAAGAAAATTTTGATAAAACTTTCGTGGTTTCTAAAAGAGTTGTATAATTTAGCCATTATTTTCCAAGGTTGTCAAGGAACCTCTCATTAATAGTAGCGTTTAAAAGAGTTTCTCCTACAGACTTGAGCTCACATAGTTTCTTTCCAAATCATTCAAGAGTTTGAGAGATTGCTTCTCCCTCTACCATCTTAAAATTATTGAACTACCATTTGAAATGTTTGCCTTTAGCCTTTCTAGTAGAAGCAGTAAAAACATAAGTAGTTTTAAGAAATTCCCATCTTATGCTGTACGAATCCCCAAAACTTTTTGTTGGTCACCTTTTGACAATGACGAAATAGTAACTCTCAACGCCTGTTTGTTTTTGTTGAGTAGTTTATTGTTGTTGTCAGTCCAATCTTCTTTAAGCTTGGGTTTTGACACTCCTCTTTCTATGACATGAGGAACCAGATCTCCCTTGTTGTCGACCATCCACAAGTCATTCTATAGACATGAGTTGGTCCCCCATTTGCTCACACCAACAAGAATAGTTGAATTTCATGAGCTTTGGAGCCTTGACATTGTAGGAACTCATTTTGGATCAACCCTGAAGATGTTTCTTTTGAATAAAAGGGTAACCTTCCTCTGATACCAATTGTAAGTTCCTACTACGTGAGTCTAGGACTGAAACACTATGATATATTTGTGGTATTGTCGCAAGGAAACGCTGTAATAAGAATTGATGGAAGTCTTCACTATATCATCAACTATGCTTTACAACCTCACGTATCCCATTGGATACAAATTCCCACACGTTGAGAAACTTTATCAGCAAGTGCAATCACGTTTATCACACTATGAATGTGATTAAACTATCTAATAAAAGCCTTCCACCCAGACTTAAGTAATTCCTTAACCCGATTACACACAATTCCCAATAGTATCAAAATAAGCAATCTAGAATTCTCTAAACTCTTTTCTCACTTCTATTTTCTTGCTCAAGACTCGTAACCCTAATCGTTTCTACCTCACACTTTTATAGACTCTTGAAGAAAATCCATCTCCTTGATTTTCTCCTTCTTTTATTTATTAAGATCGATGCTGATTGTTTATCGAATCTATCACTAGAAACCTCCTTCATATTTATTACTGGTTTGCAAAAGATAAATCTTCTTTTCCTTATTATGACATAATAAATCCGCAAGAGACCGATGGTTAGTTCAAGACTGATTTTCTAAGGTATTCAACATTGAACCGAGTTTGCCGATTAAAATTGTTCATCAACAAATGGATTCTAATACCAATGACTTGTTAAAATTTGGAACCGCCCAATGATGTCGGATGTAATTTGCACATTTTAGAAATGTTTACAAAAGAGGTAGTGTCATGATTTTTTAAAAATCTGATCATTTTTTACATTGTTTGTTTTGTAAGTATTTTAGAATATTTTATTAGAACAAAAAGTGTTTATAAATATGTTGGCCTAGATTCATAAGCCTAGATCAGCTTCCATCTTTTGAGATTAGTATCTGAACTGAATTGCGAATAAACTAATATAAGTCAGTATATCATTTCACTAATTACCACGTAATCATCTAGTCACAAAACGGTAAGATAAAAACACAAAATGAATTGATACTAATGTCAATGTGACATTCTCAAGTAAAGTTTTGACAAACCTAATTTGAAATACCCCAAACTTAAATATGGTGATTAAATTATTCTAATATAAATTTTAGGGGCGTAGTGATGGCTAAAGAGCTTTGGTGAAGAAAGAAAAACCAAAAGAAAAGAGAAAACGCTTAAAAAGTATAAAACATAAAAACGAGCGTTACGCAACCATAGGAGGTATATGACCTCGACTAGGATCCTAGATGGATTCCTAATGCTTAATTATGCCTAATTAATATGTGGGAACAATTCCCAAAGAAAACGGATCCATATAGTGGATTAAAAACGCTAATGAAGACTTAAAGCACGTTTTTCGAGAAAACCCAAAAACGTGACTTTGAGTGGTCAAACAGACCCGTAAAAATTATAGTTGACTATATAACTATAATTAAATGTTAATGGAAGCTTAAGAAGCATTAAAATTAAAGAAACAAGAAAAATCTAGAAAACGGGCCCAGTTAGTGAATAGTGCCCAAACCGGGAATTAAACGAGCGTTTCTTGTGAAAAGACGAAAACACCCCTAGCTTAAATACATAAGGGGGACGGTTTTTATAAGGGGAATCAGCTCTCCTCTCTCCCTCTCTCTCAATAACCAGCTAACTAGCAAAAAGGAGACAAAAAGCAAAAAGTAAAAAATGGTACTTATTCCCCTTTTCCCTCTCTCTTCTATTTCCCTTTCCCACCTTCTTATTCTATCTCCAGCCGGCTCCCCCTCCTCTCTGCTGCCTGGCGATTTTGAAAGCAGCCTCCCATGGCTTCTTGCCATTCTATTCCTTGTCCAAGCTACAATAATGCCCCAAATGCAAAAATAAACACATATTCTTACTCCTCTCATCAAGGGCTATCTTCCTCTCTTTTGTTCATCTCATCATTCATTTAAGGTAAGAAAATCCAAGAAAAAACTCATTTTTCCTTCTTCTTTGTCTTGGCCGATTTCATCTTTTAATGGGGCACTCTCTTCTTTCTTTGTTTGAGCATTTTTCCAAGCCTCAAATAGTGGTTGGAAGCTCTCCTTTGATTCATGGCCAAAACCCCATTTTAGGGTTCCAAAGGTAAATTCCAAACTTTGTGCTCTAAGCACCTCCCCCTTTGTGTCCTAGATCAATTGATGAATCTAGGTATATTGTTTAGTGTTTAATTCGCCCATTTGGGTTTTGCTCTAGAGAATGGGGCAACTGGATTGCCCTTGACCGATTTGGCATCAAGAGAAATGGAGAAGAGGAAGAAGAGAATTGAAAGAAGACTTGAGAATTAAAGGTAAACCATATACCTTAATATCTATCCTAATTACCTTAGAAATTATGGGATGGGTAAGTAAAAGAATGAAGGGAAATTTCACGATATACCCCTGAGGTTGAGCGAATTTAACGAGATACCCCCGAGGTTTCATTTTTTTACGATATACCCCTGAGGTTTCATTTTCTTTACGATATACCCCTGCCGTTTCAATTTTATTACGAGATGCCCCTCATTTCAGATTCAGATATATTATATTTGTCATATCCTCATTTTACCCTCGCACCATATGCCCCGTAACACAGGTTTATAGTCAAAATTTTTAAATATTTAAAATATTAACAAAATGCACATAAAAATTAAAGATCAATTAAAATTTTATTTCAATTTAAAAAACATAAATAAAAGTATAAAAACAAATTTAAAAAATTAGAATCATGAAAGGTGTAAAATAAATAGAAATGAGTAACCAACAAAAAAATAATCTATTTAAAAAACTTATATTGTTACATAATTTAAAAACTATTATAGCGGTGGCTTAGAATCATATGCCCCGCAATAATCTCAGGGATATATGGTCAAAGTTTTGTTTGAATTTGAAACTTAAATAAAATGCTCATATAAATTAAAGTTCATATAAAATTTGAAATCAATATTAAAAAATGAATATAATTAAAAAACATAAAACAAAAAAATTAATAAATAGAAATGACTAAAAAATAAAAAGTAAATTATTTTGAAAAATAAAAATAACTTGTTAGGGAGTTACCTAGATATGTATTAAAATTGTAAAAAGTATAACAATAATATGAAGAATATTAAAAGCAACAATTTCATATAGTACATAGAATAATCATTATTTTAAATTAGAAAAATAAAGTATAAAAATCATTTTTTTGTTCTTTAAATATAATTGCTATAATAGTTTTTAAATTATGTAACAATATAAGTTTTTTTAAATAGATTATTTTTTGTTGTTTGGTCATTTCTATTTATTTTAAACTTTTTATGATTCTAATTTTTTTAATTTTTTTTATACTTTTATTTATGTTTTTTAAAATTAAATTAAAATTTTAATTGATCTTTAATTTTTCTGTGCATTTTGTTCATATTTTAAATTTTAAAAAATTTGACCATAAATCCATGTTACGGGGCATATGGTGCGAGGGTAAAATGAGGATATGAAAAATATAATATATTAGAATCTAAACTGAGGGGCATCTCGTAATAAAATTGAAACCTCAGGGTATATCGTAATGAAAATGAAACCTCAGGGGTATATCGTAAAAAAAATGAAACCTCGGGGGTATCTCGTAATGAAAATGAAACCTCGGGGGTATCTCGTAAAATTCGCTCAAACCTCAGGGGTATATCATGAAAATCTGTGTGGAAATGTGTTTGATTGAGATGAGAAAGAATTGTGTGATGTTTAGTGCAATGGTGAATTATTATGTGATATAAGGGCCTAAGAGCCAAGCATTTGAGTTTAGTGCATTATATTGTGTTTAATGAATTTTTGAATGAATTATGTGCTGGTAGGATCCATTATGGATGTGGCTAGTTGGAATTGATTTAGGAGGATGAAGTGATGCATTTGGGCATGTTAGATTTGTAGGGAGGTTATGGCAAAATTTCGGTAGAAAGTAAGTGGTTTAGGTGGTGATATGAGCTTGAAGAGCCTAAGTGTTGACTAGGTGTTTATAAGGATTAATTGGGTTGGTTAATCACCCTAAAATGATAGTTGGAGGATTGGAAAGATTGGTATGAAAATCTGTAGCAAGAATGTTGTTAAAGGTGTCTTGGAATGCTAGAATTAAACTAGGTTGTATAACCTCGGAGGATTTGGTTGGATTTTGGAATTAGAAAAGAATATGCCTAGGAATATTTGGAATGGTCAAATTGGTTAGTAGAAGGTTGTAAGCTATCAAGAGAAGTTTGGAAATGCACTAGTGTGCATAAGTGCAAAAATGAGAATTGAAATTGGTAGAATTGGCCAAGATTGAGTAAAGAGTTTGACAATGATTTAGGAAGGTTTAAGGAGTGTTTAAGGTGTTATAACATGTTTAGAAACATGTGGAAAAGATTAGAAAAGAATTGGGTAAGATTTGAAGTGGATTAGAAACTGAAAACTGTCAAAATTGACAGTTTACTGCTATGGTCCAGGACCTTAGTCCAGGACCAGGACCCAGACCAGGTGAAAAAAAGGGCCGAGAGTTAGAGTCAGCATTGGTTCGGGACTTAGGGGCCGGACCAAGTCCCGGACCACCCCAAAAATTCATCCGAGAGTGTTTTAAAGGCTTCCAATGATGGGGAATTGAATGGGGATAATATTAGATGATGATTAGGACTTGTTTGATGACTTGTAAAGGTCATTAGAAGTATAAACAAGTATGAGAAGTGTGAGAAAGTTGAGAACTTAAGAACACTTGAGCAAAGATAAGACTAACGGGGTACGGGGTTAAATACGGGCGTACCAATCGTTTACATACCGTATTGTCTTGATGTTGATAGAACCCTTGAAATGTTATCAGTGAATCGAGAATAAACCAAGGAACACAAGGTGACACGGTAGAGTAATTCCATGGTGCAAGGTATGGTTTTCTTGCAACTTGTGTCCTACCGAGTTCGCTCGGTTTGAGTGTTGTTTGCTTGTGTGCCGACCTAACAAGATAAATGCATGAAAATTGTTTATTGCATTGTTATGTATCTTGATGCATGTTGTATGTGCTAACCTCCCATGTTTGATTGTGTGATCTAACTTAGAGTTGTAGACTGACTCGTAAATGAGTAATGGTTGGTTAGTGACTCGTAGAAAGAGTCGTCCCACAAATAATGTGAACATGGAAAACACATAAGAATTACTCACTAGAGAACAACGATAGTTCAAGCATTATGAACTCACTCAATGTGAAGGAGTTATACGGGACTAGTAACCTCCCGTTAACGGTTAGAGAACCGAATCGAAACAACCACGAATTAATTAGTAGTGGAAAGATGTAAAGAACTGCTATTAAGAGAGTATTGATAGTTCAAAGTTATGAACTCATGAGAAAGTACAAAGAGATTAAGGGACCATCAAACTCCCTTTAAAAGATAGTCGACCTCCTATATGAGGATCCGACCCGGTAAGAGAAAATAACCCGAATGTATAAGTATTTGAAATGTTGGGATAACCCTTAATTTTGAGAATACAAGAACTTAAGAAAAATTCCCTAAGTCATTAGGTGACATCGAGAGTGATGCTTCTAGACTAATATACATAAATATGTTATGACTTCGGGAGAGGAGTGTTTGGGAATGTGAGAGTCCGGTAGAGATACGGACGTTTGTGAGAATAAGAAACTAAGAGAGTAGTTCCGGTTACTAGTTGAGCCTTCCCACCATGCTAGACCCGATATCGGTTTGAAACCGGGGAAGTAAGACTAGTAACGTGGAAGCCCGGTGGTGAGTCTTGTGAATGTCTCTGCCCGGAGGCCATGTGTATTGGCTTAAGAATTATTCAAGAGAAGAGTAATTGAGAAAGTAAGTTTGAGACATGTAGTGTCTATGGAACTAAGAGAACAATTGAAGTCGTCCGAAGAGAATGGATAAGGTACTGAATGATTAAAGAGAATGAGGCATTAGTGAAGTAGAAACCCTCATGGCCTAAAGAGTAAGATTGTGTAAACTAACAAACTAATGTGTTAGTTGTGTTTGTATTCCTATGAGTGAATACTTGTTATGAATGCGAGCATGTTGTATGTTTATTTCACTTCATGTTTTGGTTTAAATAAAATCAATCGCATGTTAAATGAGAATTAGTTGAGTGTGACCCGGTAGTAGCGGGTTACACGACTACCATACCAGCAAAGGTGCTGAGCCCCTTTGGGGCCACCCATTCTTTTTCAGGTACCTAGAGTTGATAACCGTTCGAGAGTAGGACGGGGTTGCATAGCACAGGTAGTTAGATTATGAAATTACGTTTGTAATTATTTGTACTGTAAGACCGAAATTGTATCGGCAATGGATTGTAGTAGACTCGGTATAGTATTGAATTGAGGAATTGTATATGACTTGTTTAGAAATGAAAAGATGTTTGTATATGCTTACGTACTCGGATATTCCGGTCCATCAGACCGTTACTGTAGTTGAATTAGGCCTTATTAATCACGTGGGTGGCTAACGACATTGTTTCACCCCGTTGTATTGTAATATCCGCTGCGATTGTATTGATTAATGAGATGATTATGTGTTAATGACGGAATTAACGATACGGGTGTTACATAATTAGAGATGTGATATGAATCAATTTTAACAATTACAATAACGTTTGATGAAGTTATACTATATACTCCTTCATATTTTTAATATAAGTCGTTTTGGAAATGTATCTAAACTAAAATGAGTCCAGATAACCTTCAAAACGACTTATATTAAAAATAGGAGGGAGTATATTTTTAATGCTAATTGAGGACCAAGTAAACAAAGTATGTGACATGATGACCTACGAACTCTTTGCAATTTGATGTACTTTACGGGCTAAGCTTAGACACAGTAACAGTGGATAAAACCGCAATATTAGTTACGTTACAAATTAAAGTTTTACAGATATAATAATTATAACCAAGTATAGTACTACTTTTATAATTTTAACACGAAACATTAATTAATAATAATCACCAACAACACCAGATCAGAAGTGGTCATTAAACATTACACAAATCAATTACAGTACGTAGTAGTGTTTCTACGGCCTCCTTATCCAACCAAACACGAAGTACAATCTGAGACTAAAGTAGTTACTGACTCTCTTTGACCGATTAACAGTAGGAATTTTGGCAGAACAGAATGATAACACGTGTAATCTTGACATTAAGCTGACAATTAACCTCAGTCTGTGGGGTCGACTCGACAGTGACTAAAATAGCTGTAATTAATTACTCACCATCTGTTCAGTATTCAATTTGTAAAAAATTTGTTACGTGGGACCCTAAATTGGCTTGTCGCAACCAGTCAAGATTTAGTACAAGATTCCAGGATATGTTCACTCCTAGCTAATTCATACATTAATTTTAGGAAAAATTACATCGCCCATCCATGACATTTGGCGAAATTACACAGTTCACCCACGAGGTTTCAAAAATTACTTTGCTCACCCATGTGGTTTCCACAATTTTACATCCAGCAACTGTTCTAATATTTGATTAACTTAAAAGATGGTTAAATGATATCCAAATTTGATGAAACTTTACATGAACGATATTAAAGTGTTATATTTTGGTAAAACGTGAAATCCAACGTTTTTTAAGCTCATACATGATCCGTGGGACCCGATGAACGTGTCTCATGTTTCGTTGGGTCCCACAGGTCATATATGACCTTAAAAAACTTTGGATTTGGCATTGAACAAAAATATAACACCTTAGCATCGTCCATGTAAAGTTTCATCAAATTTGGATATCATTTAACCATCTTTTAAGTTGATCAAATATTAGAAAAGTTGATAGATGTAAAATTGTGGAAACCACATGGGTAGGCAAAGTAATTTTTGAAACCTCGTGGGTGGGCTGTGTAATTTCGCCAAACATCATGGGTGGGCGATACAATTTTCCCTTAATTTTAATTAAAACTGTGGTGTATGTGTTCAATCTTCCCCTTGTCTATTTTCAAAAAAATCTACCTCTAGGTCAAAGTAACATTATTCAAATGCAACAAAAAGGATATAAAATGAAAAGACGACTTCATTCATTCAACCATATCTATTTGTTTTTTTTATGAAAAGAACCATATCTATTTGTTACTTTTGTTGTGAGCTAGTTCGAACAAGACAAGGTAACGCTTGAGACTGTACGTGGAAGAATTATACTAGTATGTCAAGATAAAAGGGTCGGTGGCGGTCAAAAAGGCAGATACGTTCAGTCAAAATTAAAAGTATGAATATATAGTACTCCCTCCGTTAATTTTTATATGTCTTTCTAGCTCTTTTGGTTTGTTAAGATTTAGTTGTCATTTTAGATTTTCAAGACAAACTTTATTGCTTTTTTCCACCATTACCCCTATTAATAACAACAACTTCCAAGGAAAAAGATAGTGTGCCACCTTACACACATATTTATTAAAAAGAAAAAGTAAGGTTAGATTAGTCATTTTATCTCATTTCTTAATTCTTGTACATAAAGCCAGAAAGACATATAAAAATTAACGGAGGGAGTAGTATTTAATTAGTTTTGTCATTGTTTGTTGCGGCGGCATGTTATTGTTGTTTGTACAGTAATACAACATCTATTTTACATATATTGTATAGTTAATAACTTTACTGATAAAGTAACAAGAAAAACTTTACTGATACAGTTATACAGAGAAGAGTAGAATATAAATTAATAAAAAACTCAAGCTTAAGTTAGCCTAGATACAGTCAAATACTGTGACGTAAGTTATTCTAATTTTTTGAGAAAGTAAATTAATTAGAATGATAAGACGTTTCAAAAAAAAAAAGAAGTTCACCACCCATAATCTAGTGATGTCAGTTGTCAGTTGAAAATTAGAAAAAATAGAGAGAAAGAATAATTGATATAATAATTGATGTATGTGACATATAGAGACAATAAATTAACTGATCAAATAAACTCGGTGCAAAAGAATGAGACCTAAAAAACCGTCCATGGTGCAAGAAACACATCTTTTGTGAATGCCACTTGTGAGCCCTACACCAACGCGTAGAGATCTTTTCGATCGAAACATGGATTTCCTTGTTTTATTTTTATTTTTTACAAGTGTGAACGGATAGGGAGGTTAGAGGTTTCAAACTCAAGATCAACTAATTTTTTACTCCTTCCTCGACCAAGATGTTCGGGTTGATCACCGAAACTATTTTTGTATGTACATTATATATGTATAGAGTGGAAATTTCTTTTTTAAAAAGTTATTGTGTTACTTGTGAAAAAATAATAGAAAGCATCGACCTTCTTCCTTCTCTCCTTCAAGAAAAGGACATGAAATATAAGATATTTACGTGTGAGAACGAAGTTACTACTAAATTTCAGTTGTTTTCTTTTTTTACTGGCGAGAAGTATATTGGGATACTGGGCCTTCAGCCCAGTAGTATTAATTAAGCCCATGTTTTACATTTTCTAGTTTACTAGATTATATCTTGTAGTTCTGTTTTTTAGGTAGAATATCTTAACAATATTCTAGTAACAAGATTTGTTACTCTAGAGTATCGTAACAACATCTGGTTGGTTACAATGGATAGGAGTGTATTTAATATCTCTTCTACACAACAATAATACATACGAGAATCATCATGTTTACAATCTCTTTCTCTACTGCTATACTAGCGACATATTACACAAATTATCTACCGAGATTTACAACTTCCATTATGGTATCAAGAGCTTAGGTTATTCTTCATCGACTTGGAGTTGTCTTCACTATGACAGAAGATCCGAACAAAGGAAAGTCGCCAGCGGTGGCGCCCTCAAATTGCTCCACCATCATCGATGTAAATGATCCTCTTTATGTCCATGCGGCAGAAATCCGGGACTGAATCTTGTGTCCAAATTCAATGGTGGCACAGGGTTCCTGGGATGGAAATCAGATATGGTCACAACTCTCAGAGTCAAAAATAAGTATGGATTCGTAACAGGAAAAATAAAGAAACCTGATGAATCCGATGAGGTCCGTTTTGGTGCTTGGGAAAGATCGAATTCCCTTGTGCTTTCTTGGCTCAAGACCGCTCTTGGACCAAACATTGCAGAAAGTGTGCGGTTTTGTCATGATCCGAAGGAACTTTGGGATGATCTACTGGAGAGGTTCGAACACAGCAACTTCGCGGTTATACATAATCTGAAACGAGAACTTTCAGAAGTTAAGCAAGGGGAGGAAAGCGTTAGTGATTATTTTACAAAGCTGAAGAAGGTTTGGGGAGAACTTAACTCAGCTCGTCCTCCACCGAGGTGTAGTTGTTCGGGCTGTACTTGCGGGGCCAGAGAGTCTCTCAAGAAATTGACAGAGGAAGACAAGCTTGTTCACTTCCTCATGGGGTTGAACCGGAAATACTTGTCCATCAGAGGACAAATATTGGCAATGAAAAAAATTCCAACTTTGGAGAAGGCTTACTCCTTAATCGTGCAAGAGGAAGAACAAAGGGGTAGCAATTTACCCGGTGAAGATTCTATGTCCTTTTACAGCAAGACAACCACAGATGGTGACAGTTCCAGGACTATCAATAAGAGGTTTGATAGGAAAAAGGTCACCTGCACTTATTGTAAAAAGCCGGGACACGACTATGAAGAATGTTTCCAGAGACAGACTTGTTCTCATTGTAAAAAATCTGGTCATACCGCAGCAGATTGCTACCAGATTTATGGGCGAGATGCAATTTTAGCCCGTAGGAAAAAATCGTATGCACACACAGTTCAGTCCAGCACAGTTCACAGTCCTGATCAAAATAGCAGTGATATCGGTCAAGAATCAGGTTTAGCACGACAATTACAGCAGCTCACAGAACAAGTTAATGAACTGATGCGCAACAAAGGTACAGAAGCAAGAACCGACACGGTCGAGCATTGTAATTTTGCAGGTAACAGCATATTTTGTTTCAGTAACAAGTTGTGTCTTATGAGTAATTTTTCCAGTAATAAGTTTAACGGAGAGTGGATAATCGATTCTGGAGCTACTGATCACATGTCGGGAGTTAGTTCTATGTTTGACAACTGGAAAAACCTAGAAACAGACCGGACGGTAATACTACCGGATGGTAGTCCACAATCTGTTAATCTCGTCGGTGACATCAGATTTGGGGAAGAAACTAGGTTACCGGAAGTGATGTTCATACCTAATTTCATGTTCAGTTTGCTGTCGGTGAGTAAGCTGCTTCATCAGTTTGGTTGTGCTCTGACTTTCGATACCTTTGGCTGCTACATTCAGGACCGTATTACAGGGAAGGGTAGCAGAATTGGAGTGGCAATGGACAGCTTGTACGTTCTGGATGCGGGCGCGTTTGCAATCTGGGCAGATGAATTCTATCGTCGGCGTCGTGGTGTGCACCGACTCGGAGAAGGAGCCTGTCTGGATTCTGCTGCGACGTGGCGTACAGGTGGGCTTCATTGTCCAGCAATAAGGGCGGCGACTACCGGTCTGGGCTGCCGTACTGAGTTGGATCGTGTAGTCAGCCCAAGAGCTTTGGAGTTGCACATTAGATTGGGCCATGTGCCATTTAAGAAACTTGTACTTCTTGGTTTAATAAAAGAGACGGATTTTTCTCCGAACTATGCGTGTGATGTCTGTTATAAGTCTAGAGCGCAACGTTTACCATTTGGAAATTCCACAAGTAAAACTAGCAGGGCTTTTGAGATGCTACACATTGATGTTTGGGGACCGTTTAGTACCGACACTTACAACAGTTACAAATATTTTGTTTGTGTTGTTGATGATTTTACTCGTACGACATGGGTTACCCTTATAAAACACAAAGGACATGCTTGGGAGACAATCGTAAATTTTATTAAGATGGTGGAACGCCAATTTGAGGCAAAGGTTAAGGTGGTCAGAACGGATAATGCAAAAGAGCTTGGCAGTTCCAATGAAGGCAAGCTTTTCTACAGTCGTGAAGGTATAGTGCATCAAACCACGTGCTCTTATACGCCTCAACAGAATGCCGTGGTAGAACGCAAACATAAATATCTTTTGGAGACCGCCAGAGCTGTGTATTTTCAGTCTCATGTCCCCCTTCCATACAGGGGTGAGTGCATACTGTATGCAACTTATCTAATTAACCGTCTTCCCACAAAAGCTTTGCATGGTGCCACACCGTATGAGAGCTTGTACAACGTCAAACCAGCATATGATGAGGTCAAGCCGTTTGGGTGTTTGTGTTTTAAAACCATTATAGGTCCAAAAGGAGGCAAGTTTGAACCACGAGGTGAAGCATGTGTATATTTAGGGAATGATCCGCGAAAGAAAGGGTTCAAAGTCATGAGTCTCACAACCCACGTTGTCGATGTCTGCCGCGATGTCAAATTCCATATTCATATTTTCCCTTATAAAGATCAGCAAGTCACGTCAATCCCTCAGCCCAGTTCGGCGCCTGTGCCTACAGGCCCACTGCCCATTGTTTTGGATGATCCTCATCCCTCGCCAGAGCCTCCGCGTGATGATCCGGCCCAGCATGATGATCTGGCCCAACGTGATGATGTCCTGCTACAGCCTACTGTTCCCCATGATTCCGCTGCTTCTCCTTTAAGGCGTTCGGGCCGCGTCTCGCATAGGCCTGCATACTTGGATGACTATGTTTGTCATACTTGTTTCCAGGATATCCTTGATGAACGTGTTTACCGGGCTGGCCCACACCAACATCTTTTTCCTCATTCTACTAGCCTCACGGATACTACACCTGCCACGTCCATTGTTTTACATTCGCGTGAGGCCCATACTATGGCTTTCCATGAGCTGCGTGATTACAAGACGGCGGTCGAGTCTGCTCACTGGCGGACCGCTATGCAGAATGAGTTACGGGCTTTGGCAGACAATGATACATGGGATATCGTGACGTTACCTCGGGGTAAGAAAGTTATTGGGTGTAAGTGGGTTTATAAAGTTAAACTCAAGTCAGATGGGACGTTAGAGCGCTACAAGGCTCGGTTGGTTGCTAAAGGGTTTACTCAACGTCATGGATTCGACTATCATGAAACCTTTTCTCCTGTGGTTAAGCTCACGACGATTCGCACGCTTATTGTTGTGGCTCTTCATAACGGTTGGGTAATTAATCAGCTGGATGTTAACAATGCTTTCTTGCATGGTGACCTGGATGAAGAGGTCTATATGAAGCTACCACAAGGTCTCGAGGTCCCAGGGGTTAACAAAGCGTGTCGTTTAAAGAAGTCGTTGTATAGCCTCAAGCAAGCTTCTCGTCAGTGGTTTTCTAAGTTGGCCAGTTTCCTTCATACTCTTGGCTTTGCGCAGTCTAAGAATGATTATTCTCTTTTCCACAAGGACAGCTCTGCAGGGAGGATGTTTATTGCTGTTTATGTGGACGACATGCTTATTGTGGGTGCAAGTCAGAGTGAGATCGACGGCGTCAAACGTGCTTTAGACTTCAATTTCCGTATCAAGGATTTGGGAACTCTGCACTATTTTTTGGGCGTTGAATTCATTCCGTACAATGGCGGGTATATTCTCTCTCAACGCAAGTTTTGCAAGGAATTACTGGAAGAATACAATTGTTCTGCTAGGCCAACCGCGAAAGGGCCTATGGTTGTTGGCGTCAAACTTCTTGCTGATGATGGTGATTTTCTTGATGACCCCACTGTTTACAGGCGTCTGGTGGGCAAACTCAATTATTTGACTAGCACACGGCCAGACATGAGTTTTACTGTGCAAGTTCTCAGCCAGTTTATGCAGCGTTCTACCACTGTTCACATGGAGGCAGCAATGCATGCGCTTTGTTACATACAAGGAACCATTAACTATGGTATTGTTCTCAGTAACAGGCAAGGCTCCCCTCTTACTCTCACCGCCTATTGTGATTCTGATTGGGCTGCTTGTCCCAACACCAGGAAATCTGTGTCAGGATATTATATTTTTCTCGGGGCTAGTCCCATTTCTTGGAAAACAAAGAAGCAAGGGTCTGTTTCCCTTTCTAGTGCTGAAGCGGAGTATCGATCTTTACGCCGTGTCACAGCAGAATTAACTTGGCTCACGCGTTTGTTACATGAACTTGGTGTGCCTAACATTACCCCTGTTCCAGTGAAATGTGACAACCAGTCTGCAATATATATCGCTCGCAATCCAGTTTTCCATGAGCGAACCAAACACATAGAGATTGATTGTCATTTTGTACGTGAGAAGATTCAGCAAGGACTTGTGGACGTTACTTACACTCATACCTCGACTCAACTTGCTGATATGATGACCAAAGTTTTGCCAGGTGTCCAGTACCAAAGTCAGTTACCTCGCCTTGGTATGCACAATAGCGAGCAACCAAGCCTAGACAATCTGGCTTGCCTACGGCTTGCGGGGGGTATTGGGATACTGGGCCTTCAGCCCAGTAGTATTAATTAAGCCTATGTTTTACATTTTCTAGTTTACTAGATTATATCTTGTAGTTCTATTTTTTAGGTAGAATATCTTAACAATATTCTAGTAACAAGATTTGTTACTCTAGAGTATCGTAACAACATCTGGTTGGTTACAATGGATAGGAGTGTATTTAATATCTCTTCTACACAGCAATAATACATACGAGAATCATCATGTTTACAATCTCTTTCTCTACTGCTATACTAGCGACATATTACACAAATTATCTACCGAGATTTACAACTTCCATTAAAGTATTGCCTTATTGTTGGTTTCCAGCTACTTATAAAAAAAAAACTACTAAATTTCTGTATATGAGTACATCTGAGTTATAATAATATCAGCCCAAGTGATGGTACGTTTTAAGGTGTACAAAAGCGAAGGAATCGGATTATAATAAAGCTAATAAACTACTAATACATCCAGACACCTGTTCCATCTACAGATTAACAATACTCTTTGTTTAATTAGGGAATTTTATAAGTTTGCCGTGAATCTAGTCTGTTAACCCGTGGACTTTGTTTCTTAGTTTGATCGTATCTAGTAGCAGTATAATATGTTCAATTGTCAGAACCTAATACGCATTTTTTATTAACTATATATCATGTTTATCATTTGTAATCGTGTTATCGGTATGGTATACAAACAAAATGAGGTAAATAGGAAACAAGAGATTTAAAAAAATTTTATTTACATCCAATGATGAAGAGAGACTTTAGTCTTTGTAAAGGGAGAAAAATACAAATTATAACTTATTTCACCTAAAACCTCAATATATATAGCTCATAAAAGTAACTAATATGCTTACTTTGTGTGAGGATATAGGATCATAAAACATTGGAGAACGAATCGTTATATAGACGTTAATTCATCTTATAACTTATTACAATACCATTATCAATTATGTTAATTAGGTTTCAACGACACATATAATTAATATTAATTTATGTAGCTATCTTTGACTATATTAACTGTACATGTGGGCATACAAATCTCTAAATATGTCGAGCCCCCCGTGACTTAATCGGTGGTGAAGTGATATTCAAAAATCAAAGGTTATGGGTTCAAAATTTACCTGCTATTGATCTTTCAACTACGTATTAAAAAAATATAAATCTTTAAATATGGGCAGACAAAACTATACAGTCCATAATAAGACGTGCATCTATGAATTGTGAAATCGTCACTTCAAGAGCAGCACCACTATTGAGCAATACACAATATGTCAATATTTATCAACTTCAAAACACTCATTTTACTCAGAACTTGTACATATTTCCAAACTTCAACACAAATATTTTGCTCAAACCTATCAATAATCTAATTCACTACTAGAAAACATGGAATAGAGACAGATTAGCGACAGATTATTTGACGACGAAATGGCTACAGAATGGCGATGGAATTTGGGCGGGTCCAATGGCACCAAATTTTTCGATCTCGGGGCCTCTATTAGTGACGGTATTAGCGACGGACCGTCATTCCATCGCTATTCTTTTTAAAATAAAAAAAATAAAAAAGAAAACTTAGCGACGAAACGAGTCCATTGCTAAGGGAACGATGTCGTTTTACGCCTTCTGTTACCACCCATGGTTTAATTTTACTAATCAAAACGGCGCTGTTTGCGTGTTTAGTAAAATCAGAACGCGCGCCGTGACCTCCTTCCTTCTCTTTTTTCCTTTCCTATCTTCTTCTCAACCAGGCGCGAGGTGCGAACTGAGTGACGATTTCCAGCACCATTACAGTAGATTTTCTGGCGACAGAAGACCACTGGCGGTCACCGCACGTTACCGGCACCTGCTCCATTCCGTTCTGGTTACAGGTAAGTCTCTAAAACCCTAAAATTTGAAATTCAAAAATTAAATTGGGGAAATCAAAATTCAACATGTTAATACCGAAATTAAATGTGTATGGTTGCTCATTTGTGCTTTAAACTGCTAGTTACACATATATTGATGATGTTTTATAGTTGTTAGTTTTTGATTTTTTATTTTTTAAGTAGATTTAGAGTTTAATGCAATACAACCCCAAAATTGATTTGCGGAATTTCGAAAATCTGCTTGTTATATCTAAAATTTTATGTTATTGGTTTAATGTTACGTATGAGATCAAAATGTTTCAGATAATAATATAGTAATTGTAGTTGATGGTTTTCTTAAAAAATATACGTAAAAAATAGTTTATTTTATAATTAATTGTCTGGAAGTTTCGCTTTCTTCTAACTGTATTATTTCCTTACTACAAATAAGTGTATGGTTTATTCAGTGTTTTAGAATTAATGTGGTATATGCAAAGTAATAGTATTATTATTAACAAAGTCAATCGGACGAAGAAACTACAAATATAATAACTATCTCTTATGATGTGAGACATACCAATTCCATCTGATAATCCTAGTGTATCGTAATTTTTTAAAACAATTTCTACTCTTTTATGTATACGTATTATTTAAGTGTATATATATAAAGTAGTTACCCAAATAGACAAAAACTAGCTATATCTGTATTTGAACCAACTTGATGCTTAACAAGTATGATATTTTTGAATGTTTGTCCCTTTGGTAACTATATAAAATGACCATTTTTAAGAAAATGTTTGCGATGACAAGTCATGACTGTCATGTTTTCTTGCAATGGTTGATGTTCATAGCTTTTCGAGATCTTCTTGATCAAAAGGTGTGGGAGCCAATTACTGAACTATGCCTATTTTTCAGGGAGTTGACATGCAAGTCGCTTTTAGAGTCGGATATGCAAAGGTTGGACTGTCGAATTCCGGAAATAATGTGCAAATTGGAAAAAAAATTTCCACCAAGATTTTTTGACTCAATGGAACATCTCCATCTTCATCTTGCCTTTGAAGCAAGTTTATGAGGTCCAATGTAGTACAGGTGGATGTATCCGTTTGAAAGGTACATTCTGTACGAGTTTGAGTAAGGTACTACATATTGTACTACCGTGATATGTTAGTTATTGACGTAATTGGCCTGTACGTATATGTTATAGGTACTTGGGGAAACTGAAAAGGTTCACCAGGAACAAAAACAAGGCTAAGAGATCCAGTCGTAATGGATACCTTCTGGAAGAGATCACCAAATTCATAAAGTTTTACTTCGTTGATGATGGACCAGCGTACCCATACAAGCTTGGTAGAAACAAGACAATTATAGAGGATGTTGATGACAACCCATAAATATTGTCTGTGTTTATAACAATGGGCAAACCAACTGGCAAAGGAACAAGAAGATTGTTGACATGTCATGAGTTAGATGTTGCTTAATCGTACATTCTTATGAATTGTGCAGAAATGGGGCCTCATTTTATGTAAGATACCAATCTTAGTTATATTCATCGTTTATACGTATAAGTTATTGTGCTCTCACTTCAGTTTAAATCTTACGTTGTAGAATGTACGAGCAGCAACTATGGCAAACAAAACCAACATTAACAGATGAGACTATAAACCTTAATATGGAAAGAGATTTCCCCTTTTGGTTCCGTTCATATGTGAGTGACTGCATACACTATTAACTATATAGATGCCAATACACAATTCGGTACTATGATACTATTTTTTATACTATAGTCAAATGATGTTTCCAGACCAAACGAATTCGTTCGTAGCTTGGTACAAGGACCATTGAATGTGGCAATCTCCTACCCAGACTTCTATGTGAATGGGTAAAAATTCCACACAGAATCTTACTTAGAAGACCGTACAACATACAACTGCGGTGTTTTCATTTCCGGGACAAACTATGGTGACTCGGAGTATGATTATTATGGGGTGCTGAAAGAGATCATTGAATTAGAGTATCCCGCATTACCCGTGAAGAAGATTATAATGTTTAATTGTCACTGGTTTGACCCAGAAAAAAGAGGAGTACAAGTACATCCTCGATATAAGCTGGTTGACATTAATCATACAAGGAAATTTGATAAGTACGAGTCATTTGTGTTAGCTAATGAAGTTGTTCAAGTGTATTATTGCTCGTACCCCTCAAAGAAGAGGGATAGGAAAGATTGGTGGGATGTCTCTAAAGTGAAAGCAATATGTACTTTGAACATGCCTGACTCATCAACAGTTGATGGAGAGGTTTAGCCACTGCAAGATGAAACCGTAGATCATGTGGTTTTATCACCTTTGGTCGATGATGAAGAGACATTTGCTTTAGAGAACATAACAGATACAAAAATTTAACAAGTAAACTTACAATAACTACTGCAACGTTAATATATTATTGTTTTTGTTTGTTTATTAATTAGTATATAAAAATTGTTACTTTATTAAGTGTTTAATGTGATGTTTGTCATGGGTTTTCATAGTGATGGCAGGTGGCAGGAGTTTTTTTAAATCAAGGTGGTAGTTTGGTCGAAGCAGGGGCGACACTTCTACTCCCCTAGACGATTCTCAGCAGGCTGCTGATCATCTGGATGGATCCAGCCTGGGATCCCCGTTGGGTTCTACACAACCGCCTCCTTCGCACTCCCTGTCAAAACGAGCACCAATAGGGACCACCTACTTTGACACTTACCCATACACGTCTATGTAGTCCCGGATTCACAGCCGGTTGTTGAGAGACGTCGAACTCCACCTCCACGGAAGCCTACTCCTCCACGGCAGCCTACTCCTCCACGACATCCTACTCCTCCACTCCCTGATGATTCACCATCTAACGACACACCATATAGCCTAAAGGCTTCACACAGTAGCGGTGTTGATCCTCGCGTGGTCATCACTATTTCTGACAGGTAAGTACTACTGTGTAAGTAGAAAACAATTCTCAATAAGGTTTGTTTTATATATATGTATACTAATTGTCAATTTGTGATGCATTATATAATTATAGGGAGTTACTACCTACAAACAAGATTGCTCGTGCTATACTTCCTTGCTTTGAGATGAGGTGGTTTCCAAAGGGTTATACTTGGGATGGTTTGGGTCAGGACGACCATAGATTCTATTTCAATGAGTTCAAGTTACTTAACCATACTTGTCCTTTAACTTTTTTTTTTGATAAGTTATGCTTACACCTACTAATTTATGCAAAAGCGCTTTTGTTGGGATCTGGACCTTGAGAGTGAGGTCTATAAGTTATTCTGCGAGAAGGGCAGAAGACGATATTTAGACACACTCTACAAGATAAAGGTTGGGAAAATGGAAGAGAAAAGTCAGAGATGACGTCTGACAGGCTTGGGAACAATAGTGGGCGAATGAGAAGTACAAGAACATCAGCGAGATTAACTCTCACAACTGGAGGACTGAGCACATACCTGGTGGTGGTTTGTCTACACATGCGTGTGGTTCTCGCACGATAAAGGAGCATAAGAGGGTTCTGGTGAGTCTTTTTGAGTTGGTAGTGTTTTTCATTTAGCTTAGTTATTAACTCTTACAAATACATTAAAAGTATGATATATTTATATGTAGTGGGGTTGTGAAGTGTCTTTGTGGATATAAGTGAATATGAATGTGAATACAAGTGCATATGAATCTGAATGCAAGTACATGTGAAGGTGAATATGAATGCAACTTTGAATGCAAGTTGTGAGTTGTGATTGTTATCAGATTCTGTTATGTGCAATCTTGGTGTGTATATGTGTGGGGAAATGCAAAAAAATATGAGAGGTTATGTCAAAAAAAATTCAGCGTTGATTAGTCATTATTTGGTTCTGATTGAGCAATCTTGGCTTTTATGTGTGGGGAAATGTAAAAAAAAAACAGGGGAGGTTATGTCAAAAAATTTTAATCCTTGCTTCATTATAATTTAATCAAGTGTTTTTTTGGTAGACTAAGAAATACAGTACGGAGCCAGATGCTTACATATTGTTCATATACACTCATTCGAGCAAGGATGAACATGGAAACAGTGTGCCAGTATGCTCCAAGGTTGAGGACACTGCTGAGTGTTTTAATGTAACTTATTTGAGCAATTGTGCTACATTATTGAAAGTTATTCATTAGCGATGAGTAATTATAACATTATGTTATGATAATGAAGCATAAATACGAAGAGTTGTTAGATGCTGCACTCAGGAGTCAACCACTCTAGAAGGTCCACCTCTGTAGGCCACACCTGTAGACCTTAATGAAATTTTTTATAAGGCTGTTGAAGGGAAATCGAGAAAGCAGAGGGTCTACGGTGTTGGTGAGCTAGCACCAGAGTACTTCCCTGACTCATTTCACAACACCGGCACTAGCTCACGTGCTACCGGCTACGACCAGAGCACATACAAGTCCATGAAGACGGAAATTGAGTGCGATCTGCTTCAGAAGCTCGATGACAATTACAGGGAGCACATTCATGCTGAGGAGCAGGAAGTGATCCGTCAGGAGTTACGCAGCAAGGAGGTGCAGGCGATGACACAAGCGTAAATCTCCCAGATTTTTCCCACTCAACGGGGGCAGCAAGGTCCATACGGTGCTCCTAGCGCTAGCTCTAGTTCGGGTGGATGGGGTCAGTGGGGAGATCTACATGATGGCTCAGGTCGTCCGGGTGGTCCAGGTGATCACACGATGTAACACCCCAACTCATGAAGCCGTACTTATCTCATAAACCTCTAGTTACTTTTGTTTACATTGCAGCGGAATTTCTTACAACTGTTGGTGTTACCGTCGTTGGTCACCCTCGTGACTTACTAGGCATACTAAAATCTTCAAGATCTAGCTACGGTCTGATGGACCCGAATATACTGAACATTGTATACTAAATCTTAACCAATTACATGTTCTCAATACAAGGTACTTAATATCCCTATACATCTTACTAACATCTCATCCATTTACTAAACGAGTGTACATGCACAACTCGTGTAACTAAAAGAAAACAACCCGAAGTAATTCTACCTGATCCTACTCTCAGGACGGTCGTCTTCTATCATTCACCTGCAAAATTTAAACAGTTGCCCCCGAGGGGGTCAGCACCTTTGCTGGTACGATTCTCTTATAGCCCCCAAGCTAACGGGGCTCCGACGACTAATTGTCTATAGCATGAAGTTGATTAGATGCACAACATAAATAAGAAGTGCAATAAACAACAAGCCACATATGAACAAACATAGTTTACACACAGTGAACGACTTAAAAGCGTTCCCTTAATAAGTGAGTTAATCTTTTAACTCCTTAGGTTATGATTTTCTTATCCTCAGTCCAAGTCTTATCTCATATCTTATCTCAAACAAGACAACTGTTCTTTAATTAGAATGGTTGCTCCTTAATTCATTGTTTATCTTGTCGGGTCAAAGGTAACCCTAAACAATGAGTTATCAGCTCCATTGGTTTACATAAACAATATTTGTTAGAATTAGTTAGGATTTAGGTAGATCCCACCACACCATCTCAGTAATGCCTCCCACCTCGAACAGAAATCGAGGTGACCGAGTCTATATGTCGACTCTAGGCGACGAGTCCAAAGACAAGTCATATTTGGGAGTGGGGATCTGATAAGGATACCGACCTCCCCTAATACACATGTGCCGGTACCATTCCGGATTCCTCACTCCCCCCAAGTTCTAATTAGTAGAAGTCTCAAAGTCAATGTTTGTTAGTTAACCTCTTTTGGTTACTAAGAAAACACTATTTGGGAGTGTTCCTTATTCTCATACAATTCTCTACTAAACATTGTTAGTAAGTTCTCAAGGTAAGTTATGTTAGTGCATCACAATCACACAACAAACATAATATTCCGGTTAGATGCTTTATCTTCTTTAGTCGGTACACATAAACAAATAGCACACAAGCCGAGGGACACCTCGTTAACAAGCAGGCTACAAGAAAACCATACCGTACACCGTCGGTTGTTCGGTTGCCTATTCTCCTTCCGAGTCCCAATTCTCAAGTCCTAAAACATTCATCCAATTTGGATTGTTAATTACTTTCAATTAACCTAACTTACTTACCTACTAATGATCCTCAACTAGTAACCACTAAGTTCTTATAACTTAACCTTAAACACTTAATTCATTTTACTTAACTTAATCTCTTAAATCCTTATATACTTACCTTTCTAATCATCATCACCCTCCTATTAGTGGACTACTAATACCACCCTTTCTTTTCTGTTTTTTTTATGGTCCGACCGACCCACCGACTGACCCAGCCCCTGGGTAGGTCGAAGTCAGAAACTCGATTTTGCAGATTTCTTAACCTCTTTCGGTTACTAAGAAAACACTATTTGGGAATGTTCCTTATTCTCACACAATTCTTTACTAAACATTGTTAGTAAGTTCTCAAGGTAAGTTGTGTTAGTGCATCACAATCACACAACAAACATAATATTCCGGTTGCATGCTTTATCTTGTTTAGTCGGCACACATAAACAAATAGCACACAAGCCGAGGGACACCACGTTAGCAAGCAGGCTATAAGAAAACCATACCGTAAACTGTCGGTTGTTCGGTTGCCTATTCTCCTTTCGAGTCCTAATTCTCAAGTCCTAAAACATTCATCCAATTTGGATTGTTAATTACTTTCAATTAACCTCACTTACTTAGCTACTAATGATCCTCAACTAATAACCACTAAGTTCTTATAACTTAACCTTAAACACTTAATTCATTTTACTTAACTCAATCTCTTAAATCCTTATATACTTACCTTTCTAATCATCATCACCCTCCTATTGGTGGACTACTAATACCACCCATTCTTTTCTATTTTTTATGGTCTGACCGACCCACCGACCGACCCAGCCCCTGGGTAGGTCGAAGTCAGAAACTCGATTTTGCAGATTTCAGCCCGACCGACCCACCGACCGACCCAACGCCCTGGGTAGGTCGAAGTCAGAAAACACTCTATTTGACTCGTTTCAACTCCGTTCTTCTTCCCGTTTCTTCCCTAATCTTTTCACATGTTTTCTAAACATGTTTAACCACCTTAAACACTCTTTAAACCTACTTAAATCATTGGTTAAACCCATCATCCAATCCTTGTTCAATTCCACCAATTTCAATTTCCATTTTCAACACTTATGCATACTAGTGCATCTCCAACCTCTATTCTTATCCAATCTTTTCCTAACCTTTCCACATGTGTTATGACATGTTTCACCCTCATTTTAACACTTTAAAAACCTCCTAATTCATCCACCAAACTCATACTCAATTCCTTGATCGTTTACTCAAACTCTTACAAAATTCCTAACACTTATCACTTAGTTTCCTACATTCCAACATGTAGATTTTTCCTAAAACCTCAACTAACCAAAGTGTTTCCTCTCAACCTTCTTAACTACTCCTCAAGCATCATTATTCATCCTTATCTCTTTTACCCAAGCTACTCAAAGTTCTCAAAGTCATATTGCATCTCCATGCATAATTTCCTCTCCTTTACACTTTCTTCTCATCATTCCCTACTTGAACATATATATATATATGCATTACTAATCATTCTCTTAACGCTTACATATTTTCTCCTTCATCTTGACCACTCTAGGTTCCTCTTAAACACTTTCATCTTCAACATCCAAGTCCTCTCATTACCATCAAGGTTATACTCACTAGTTCACATCTAAACCTCTCAAAACATTTTTACAACATTCTCCTACTAAATTTTGCTCCATCCAATAAATACTTTATATCTCAATCATGATGTGTTTAGTCCACCCATTCAACCTCAAACTCCTCCTAATAAGCACTAGGTCATCCTAAATCTCAAGGCCATCTTAATTCCTTCACTTCCACCAATTTAACTCTTAATAACTCCTAGTACAACCTAGGTCATAAAAACCCACAACAACCACTAAAACACTTTCTTTTCCACTCAAATTTTGACATAGCTTCTCTAGTATATTATCATGCCCAAACACATATTTTTTCATCCCTTAAAAACTTAAGACAGTCCAATCCTCAATGGATGTTCTCAAAACACCAATTACACTCATATACATTAATTCATATAACAATGCATAAACCTTTAATTGTATAGCACTAAGGCTCTTAAATGACATGGCTCTTAGGCCCTTAAATGACATGAATTTAAACACTGAATTTCCCACATATAATAGCCTTCAACCTGCAATTACACCCATCAATATCATAGTAGTTATAATGCTCTTAAAGTCTATCTTAGCTTATCTTACTAACTCATTTCCCATTGGCTCCTTAATCACAAGTTCTCAAGCTTGTTCAAATCCTTTTTCCTAGGTTATATAACCCATTACATAATGTAAGCTTTAAGCTACATTTAGTACTTATCTAAATCCCATCCCTTAAACAATAAACCACCTTGAGGTAAGACATTTACCTTGTTTTCAAGCTTTTCTCTCAATTTCCTCCTTTGGTTTCCTTGATGGAAAATTGGCCAAGGACCTTAATTCCTTTGCTAACCTTATAACCAACATTAAATTAATGTACTGAGTACTAAGGAACATGCCTAGACTCATGGAATTTATTCTTAGGTTAAAAAGAGTGCTTTAAGCCTTAAAAATGGATGATTACCTTTGAAGTCTCAAGCTATACTTTGGTAATGAATCAAGGAGGACCTCCACTAGTCCTTGGAGATAAAAATAAGCTAGTTCAAGGAGTAAAAACAAGACTCCATGAGAAGACAATTTTCGGTAATGCACAAAAGTGAAGGAAACTTGATTTTTCTTTCACTTTCCTTACCTTGAATGAAAGAAGAAGCAAAAAAGCTCTTCAAACTGAATTTCCCCCTTCAATGGAGTTTCTCCATGGCACCGAACTTGAGCTTTTGAAGATTTGAAAAGATAGAATGAAAGAGCTTGCTCTAACTAAGAGTAATCTATGCTAACTTTATGATTTGGAGCTAAAATGAGTATTTGGTGAGAAAATGAAGATGAAGGTGCCATTGCTGTTGCTTGGAACGGTTTTGGAGCAGAGAGGAGAAGAAGAAAACGGTGGGGAAGGTATGAAATGAAGAAGAGAGGAGAGAAAGAAGGCAAGCTAAGACAATTGCTTTTTAAAAGTAAATAGTCCTTTTTTTCTTTTTCCTTCTTCTTTTCTAATATGGCTGGCATATGGTGATGACTCACCCTACCAAAACCATCCCACCTTCAATTAATAAGATATTTATGGACTTAATTTGACCATTGACCAATTAAAGTTGACTTAAGGCTTATTTGGGCACTATTTGGGTACTATTCATAATTAGTGCACAAATTTATGAAATTTTTGGTTTCTCATTGATTTAGGCTTCCTAATGTGATACTAAGTAGTACACATGTTGATTAAGGTGTAATCTTGGTCAACTAGCCACTCAAAACCCATTTCTAAGACAATTTTTCAAAAATGTGTTTTAAGAGTCCTTAAAGCACTATTTGTGTTTAAGCTTGTTTTTGAGCTTGGTTTTCATTGGTAATTGATTTAACATATCCATTAGAATGTTAATAAGGTCTTATAATGATATTTGGGTGCTAATCAAAGTTACTCCAAGCTTAGAGCATGTTTTTGCCTAAATTGCCCTTATGACGTTTCCTTGTGTTTTCTTTGGTTTAGATTGTTTAACAATGTTTCTAAGGCATGTTTTAGCCTTATTACATCATAACTTGATGTTTAATTAACATATTTAGGTTTGGGGTATTTCACACGGGATATCGTCCAGGGGATGGGCATGGTTGGGGCAGCGGGTAATAGATAGATATGACATTTGACTCTATTAGACTATATTTGTGTAAAACTATGTTTGTGTGAGACTATGTTCGTATCGAACTTCAACTGTACTACTGAAAACGTATAATTTGATTTTACACGTTAACACCGAGAGACCATAAACCGAACACCAAGAAATATAGTGGTTCGGCCAATGATCCAACCTACATCCACTTCTACACAATATCTTTATTCCTTCTTTTGGTATTATAAGTTTAGAGAGCTTCCTAGTGTTTTCTCTCTCTTCTTATATTGTTGTGTCCTTACAAATGAGCCCCCCTTTCTATTTATAGACTTTCTAGGGTGAAGTCTATCTCTTAACCCTTGTACATGTGGTAGTGTGAGGTACGAGGCATGAAGCCCGGATGCGAAATACGAGACTTGGGATGTGGCGCCTGGTCGTAGAGTGCTGAGTGCGGGATCTAGGACCCAGTCATAGAGTGCGGGATCCAGGATCCGGTCATAGAGTGCTGAATGCGGGATGCGAACTCGGCCATGAGGCCTAGGACCCGGATTGGTGCTTTGTGCCTAGATTGGAGCCCGAATAGGGTCCTGAAGGGGGCCCGGGGCCTGAACCGGGATCTAAGGTCTGGATTGTTTTGACCCTTCTGTCTCGTCATATTTTTGCCCTCTTCATCTGTAACACCCTAGATTTTTGCCTCAAAACATAGCTTATGAAAATACAAATCTAACAGCGCAAACGGGATCAAAATCGGACTTCAAACGAGTCCTAAAAGTGCAAAACAGAGTTGGTCTGAACTTGTGTCCGGCCATGGTAAGTTCGGACACAAGCCGAAGAAAACAGACTGCAGAAAAATCACCCGTCCGAACTTGTGTCCGGACATTGATGTTCGGACACAAGTCGAGTTCCAAAACTTCGGAAAAATCCTTACGTGGTCCGAACATTGGTCTGAACTTGCAAGTTCGGACATAGGTCGAGACTTGCAAGCTGGACCCGTCCTCGCATGCTGTCCGAACTTGATGCTCGGACAGATGTTCGGACACAGCCAAACGAAGAGAACCTTTGGAAACTTTCGGGGCCTATCCGAGCATTGATGTCCGGACGGACGTTCGGACAGGTCCTTAAGTTCAGTTTTTAAAACGTAAACAGAATCCAAAATCCATTAGAAACACTTATATAAAACACAATAACAATATGAGAAACTCTTGAGCAGGTAAAGTCATTGATATGTATCATTAATAAATACTCAAATAAATATAACCTTTAAAACAGCAGCGGATTCCAAAACATCCAGGGCATTACCGCCACACCCAATTCCCATGGGTGCTCAGGCTAATGAACAAAAGAAACACCAACAACAAAAATTATCTCGAGTTATGCGGAAGCCAAAATAAATATTCAATGTGTAAAACCTTGAGAACAACACAACATCTCTTAACCATTGAAATACAAAACACCGCCTTATTAACTCATAGTCCCTAAACTATGTGATTCGCCGTCCCGATCCCCACACTTAGTCATCCATACCTGCGATCATAAAATATAGACAAAGCATAGAAAGGATCGCACAAATCAGAAAAACTGAGTAAATTCCACCTTAACATGTAAAATACATTTTAGAACTCATTTGCCATTAATAATCAGGTGGGAAGGTTTTATTGAACAGTTGATGAATTTCCAGAAAACATATCAACACCGAAATCGCAGTAGGGAGCTTTCAACAGGAGATAACCATAAATCCAAACACGGGGTCACCTGCGGGACCGTCAAACAACCACCTCACCCTAAGTCCTTAAGTGTGCACACCCCCTATGAGACAGCAGTAACATAGAGTAGATCAAAGGGCTTAACTGCAACAATGCGTGCAGCGCAAATAATAACAATCATGGGGAGCAAATACAACCTGTGAAAGACTCCCAAAATCCAAAACCAAAATCCACAACACAATCCAATTCCTCAATTCCAAATCGTGGGAACAATTCCCAATTTCCAAAACACAATCGCCATAAAGGCACAGTGAAACCCTTTTTCAAAAACATCAGTCAAACAATCATTGAGCATATAATTTACCTGGATCACCCAAAACCCTCAAGAGCCCCAACTGCTCCGGATTATCAAAAGCGCTCGTCGATGTAATCGGCGTCTAGGTAATCAAAACCAACAATCAGGAATAGCTGAACAACGCGTAAAGATAATTACACAACCTAGTTAGAATACATTACCCCACAATTCACTAACTGGCACCAGAGAATTGATTAAACCTTGACGGAACTAGCGAGAAATCACCAAGAGTTGGAAAAGAGAGCGTGAAATTTGTGTAGAGCGCAAGCGCAGGAACGACGTATTGAGGATGAAGAAGAATGAGGAAACTGATGTTTTAAATAGAAAAATAATTGTAAAGCGATAAAGGATTTATTAATTTAGTAATTAAAAATCCATGTTTAAGGAGAGAAGATATTAAATACCAAAAGATAATTCTGTATCACCAATATTTAAAAGGTGTAGAACTTATACTTAACTAATGAATCAATAACTTGAAAATAGAAGAACGTGGTTAACCGTTGTAACAAGATAAGGATGAGAAATAAAATATTTAGGAAGTCAATTAATAAACACCTACTTGGAAGGAAGTAGTTTAGAAATAAATAAAGATATATTGAAAACAGTTTCAAAGTTCAGTAGAAAAGAAAAACAACCACGTTAAAAGAATCAATTAAAATGCTAGTAATATATTTGCTGAGAGAAGAATAAGGAGAGTCAATAAATATTATATTAAGTAGTCAAACGGGATTTGAACTCCTGAATTTAAATAACTACAAGGAGAAAGCCAAATCGAATTCGAACTCCACATATCTAAAATTAATAAATTGGGAAGAAGATTCTAGGATAGTATTTTAAAGCTTAAATAAATAAAACGAGGTTAGGAGGATAACGTAGTATCTAAAAAGTATAATATCCGTAATATATATCTAAGTCAAATAAGGCCAAAACGTTACAAATAATTGTAAACACCTTTAAGGAGAAAGATTAATTTAGAAATAGATGTCGTTTAATTCTCTGGGCCACCCTAATACTAACCTCAGTCACATTAAACAAACCATATACTACATCATTCCTAACTTGCAATTCCCGGGTATTTCATCATCAGTCCCACAAGTTCTACTTTTTGGCACTTAAAAAAGTGGAACTTACAAAAAGAAAGATAAAATTTACAGATAAAAATTTACATTCTTCGTACCTTTCCCTTCTCTCTTTCCTAAAATGAAAACGTATAATTTGGTTTTACACGTTAACACTGAGAGACCATAAACCGAACACCAAGAAATATAGTGGTTCGGCCAATGATCCGGCCTACATCCACTTCTAGATAGTATCTTTATTCCTTCTTTTGGTATTACAAGTTTAGAGAGCTTCCTAGTATTTTCTCTCTCTTCTCATATTATTGTGTGTCCTTACAAATGAGCCCCCCTCTCTATTTATAGACTTTCTTGGGTGAAGTCTATCTCTTAACCCTTGTACATGTGGTAGTGTGAGGTACGGGGCATGAAGTCCGGATGCGGAATACGAGATGTGGGATGTGGCGCCTGGTCGTAGAGTACTGAGTGCGGGATCTGGGACCCGGTTATAGAGTGCGAGATCCAGGATCCGGTCATAGAGTGCTAGATGCGGGATGCAAACTCGGCCATGAGGCCTAGGACCCAGATTGGTGCTTGGTGCCTAGATTGGAGCCCGAATAGGGTCCTGAAGGGGGCCCGGGGCCTGAATAGGATCTAAGGTCTGGATTGTTTTGACCCTTCTGTCTCGTCATATTTTTGCCCTCTTCATCAATCCCACAAGTTCTACTTTTTGGCACTTAAAAAAGTGGAACTTACAAAAAGAAAGATAAAAATTTACAGATAAAAATTTACATTCTTCGTACCTTTCCCTTCTCTCTTTCCTAAAATGAAAACGTATAATTTGGTTTTACACGTTAACACCGAGAGACCATAAACCGAACACCAAGAAATATAGTGGTTCGGCCAATGATCCGGCCTACATCCACTTCTAGATAGTATCTTTATTCCTTCTTTTGGTATTACAAGTTTAGAGGGCTTCCTAGTGTTTTCTCTCTCTTCTCATATTGTTGTGTGTCCTTACAAATGAGCCCCCCTCTCTGTTTATAGACTCTCTAGGGTGAAGTCTATCTCTTAACCCTTGTACATGTGGTAGTGTGAGGTACGGGGCATGAAGCCCGGATGCGGAATACGAGACATGGGATGTGGCGCCTGGTCGTAGAGTACTGAGTGCGGGATCTGGGACCCGGTCATAGAGTGCGGGATACAGGATCCGGTCATAGAGTGCTGGATGCGGGATGCGAACTCGGCCATGAGGCCTAGGACCCGGATTGGTGCTTGGTGCCTAGATTGGAGCCCGAATAGGGTCCTGAAGGGGGCCCGGGGCCTGAACCGGGATCTAAGGTCTGGATTGTTTTGACCCTTCTGTCTCGTCATATTTTTGCCCTCTTCATCAGTCCCACAAGTTCTACTTTTTGGCACTTAAAAAAATGGAACTTACAAAAAGAATGATAAAAATTTACAGATAAAAATTTACATTCATCGTACCTTTTCCTTCTCTCTTTCCTAGTCCCACACGTTTTTTTTCTTTAGCCTTTTTACAGAGAAAAATGAACTTAAAAAGGTTGGTACAATTAGTATAATTGAAGTCCCACAAGTACATTTGATGAATTCGGAAATTCCGAGACATGCCATTGAGATAATATATCTTTGATGAATAAATCTTCTGATCTCTGATATGCAATAATAAGAAGACCAGAAATCCAGAAGTCCATAATAAGATCTTCATAATGAAGACCAATGGTTCTTTTAATAAGAACCATTCCCTTTTTTGAAAGGGAAAAATAATTTGATGATTAAATCTTTGCTTATACTAGCCAAAGGATGATAATTCCCTTAAAGGGAGAATAAAGAAAATATATTTTCCCAACTTTGCTTATGCTAGCCAAATGATGGTACTTGTGATTCAAGTATGGTGTGGCGTCCCATACCTAACAATTCACCCATTACAGGCGACCAGAGCTCCTGATGGATCCAGAGATGGGTTTTTTGGTTGGCTCGATGGCCGGGTTTCTTTTCAACCCAAGGTGGCTCTATGGCCGGGTTTCATTTCAACCCAAAGTGGCTCTATGGCCGGGTTTCATTTCAACCCAAAGTGTTACTTTCAAGGCATGATAGCCTGTAGGTGTTGCTTTTTCAAGGCATGATAGCCTGTAGGTGTTACTTTCAAGGCATGATAGCCTGTAGGCACTTTGGCCGGGTGTTACTTTTCACCATGGATATGCAACTTTGTGCAGAAAGTCCGTAGGTAGGTGTTACTTTTCTCCATGGATATGCAACTTTGTGCAGAAAGTCCATAGGTAGGTGTTACTTTCATTCTAAGTAGAGATGTCCAAAATGATAGGAACATCTTTAAGCGGCTGCTTCAGAAATAATGTTGGTGCAGTTTGTTAGGAAAGTGGTGTAAACTTTTGAAATCTTGTCCGATTCTGCACCAGCATTTGGCCCGGTCCTTTGGTGTGGTGTCTTTTGGTCAGGACAATATTGAGATATTATATGGCACCAAATTTATTTGCTACCCGAGGATCGGGGAGACAAATGCTCGATCTTTCTCTTGTATAATAATGTGGAGGTGGAATAAGTGGATGAGATGTTTTCCGAGTACTGAACCCATGTTGCTGCCTGGACCCTTGGTTCCTGGGCAGAAGGCGTGCTTTCCAGCATTTTTCCGGGACTGATTTCAAGTCGCTTGAGTTTTGGTGCGGTAGCTCTTGCCCAGGGGAAAACCGATGTACTGTCTGAGATCAAACTGAGTTGTCTTTGATTTTTATCAGAAACTACTATTGGTATGGACCCTTATTTGTCCCCTGATGATTGATCATATACATCTCCTTCATCTTTTGCTTCAATATCCAACCCAAAAGTTGGCTCTTCTGTTGATATGAAGATGTATTGACGGTGGTCTTTCAGTATTGACGGTGGTCTTTAAGTATAGTAGTAGAGTGTTTGCACTGTGTCGGTCTTGTCTGCCTGAAACAGCTTGACGCTGTAGCGGCAACGACGATGACTTTTGGAAGAGCTTTTCTACTGATATTAGGCTCCGGATTCCATGCTTCTCTGCTGAACTTTTTGGTTCCGGACATTTGTCTCTCTTTTCTTTTTTAAACAACTGACGCTACTGCACAAACATCAAATTAACAGTTGTGAGTAATAGTTCAAAATATTAACCCCTTATTCGAGCCTAGCAAAATTAGTTTCAATATAGTCTTACAGGATTTTACAAACAGACTGAGAACCTGTCTTTCTTTTTTAAAAAAAGATGTGAAAACAGATATTAATTCCTATTCTGATGACAAATGTATCAGTATAAAGCTGATCATAACTATGCCATAACTCCTGGTTGTGTTGTTTTTACTGCTGCAACAGTTGATTCTAATGCAACAAGACAGATGTGAATCTGTACATCATTAAACCCTTTAGCTCACAGAGATATACAAAACTGATAACTATAAACCCAAAGTTAGAGCCATCATAACATAACAAAAAATTAATGAGAATATTTTGTACCCCTTCCCTTTATTGAGTTTTTAGAGGGTCAACGGGAAATTGTAAAGTGATTGCAGCAAAGATAGGCAAAGACAAAGCCTATGTGTTGAATTTGAAATTAATGGGTATTGGCTATTTTACAAGACCATTCAAACACCCAGTTTTTAGTTATCAAAACCTGTGTAACAGGTATAATATGACAATTTAAAGCAAGCATCTACAATAGTTTATATAAGCTGTAACCATATTATGCTCTTGTTTGACAGCTAGAAGTAATGGCAAATGGGAGTACCAGTCAGGATTTTTCAAGGTCAGCATAGTCTAGCACAAGGATTGAATATCAAAGTAATAAATCTTGTAACACTTTCAGTAAAGGAAAAAAGAGTGACCATTTGTTCACAAGACCAATCTGGTAGAATCCAGCATTATCTAAATAACAGTTGCGCAAATCAGTGCACTCGTGTAGCATAAAAAACTTTGAATCACATCGGTATAATAAAAAGATTGAATTTAGAAGTTAAATATTTGCCAATACAGATCCCTTGGTCAAGTAGCAGATTTAGAAGCTAGCAGATTTAGAAGCAAAATGATATAGGAGTGAGCATTTGATTCTAAGATTAAACCGATCAATTTAAGATTACAGCTCTTTTTTAAAAAATTCAGAAGCAAAATCAGAGTGTTAATATATCAGTGAGGATTTTTAAAATAATGAATCATTTTGTGCATGAACTTCCTCTGGCAGATGCTGGAGTTTGGTCTAAGGAGCTGTGAATGTAAAACTTGACAGAGACCAGTAATATTTATAGCTGCTAATCTCTCCATATTATGTATATCCGAAAACTGCTAGAAACTTTGTATTTATCAAAGGAATAGGCAGAAGTAATAAAGAGTTTTGCGGCGCAGAGAACTATTTCACAAAACTAAATTAAAAATAGTTAATCAAAACTTTATAATAGCTAAAACAGAAGTATAATAACGATCAACGATAATTTTCAGAACAGTAGCAACTTTTCACGGCAAAACATAAGCAAAATATAAGATGTAGTAGCAACCATAGCCAAGTGCTTTGCCACGAAAGATTAAAAATTGTCAATGAATCAGAAAGAAAGTACACATCAGTTTGTAATCATGGCAGCAAAATCAGACTAACAACCAGAGCGGATACATGATTATCCTTGTCCGCATAAGCTTTTTCAAACAATAACTGAGCAAAGTCGAAATCAGAAACTAGCCATAGAAGGCGGCGCAAAATAATTGGAACCGAACTGGGCAGTATAAACTAGAGTGGTACAGCCGAAATTAAACGAGGTAAATGATCAAGCAGACTGAAATGGCATACTATGATAGCAGAGATTAGTTTGTTTTGTAAAAACAATAACATAATCTTTTGAAGGAAACGATATGTGCTTCTTGGAAAAGCAAAGGAACCATCAACAGCAGGTGGTCGGCAAGAATGCAGTAGAGAATTACAAACCATGTTTTTTTTAAAGTCAATTAAACACAATCAGTATAAGAAGATAGAATGAGAGGAAATCGAGAGATTGGAATTTACTGTTGTATTGATGTAATCTGTCGGCTGAGTGACTAGCACAGGAATTACCCTAGTGCCTTATATAGATGTACAAGTGTAAAGAATAGCTGGACTGTACATAAATCTATTTAGGCCTTATCTATTTGTTATGTCAGGCTCAGACTTAATCTGTTCTATTTGTAATTTGTTGTGACTATCGGTAGTGGGCTCGGTTGGCCCAACTTCCTCTATTGATCTACTAGCCCTCTACGTTCCAAACTGATCGAGATTGAGTTTGGAACGAAGTACAGAAAACCTAGATCCTGTCAGAGGCTTCGTCAAGATGTCGGCAAGCTGATCTGCGCCATGGATGAAGGCGATGCGAAGAGTGCCATTCTGTACTCGCTCACGAACGAAATGGAAAACCAAGGCGATGTGCTTGGCTCGTGCATGGAGGACGGGGTTGGCTGCAAGATACGTTGCACCAAGATTGTCACACCAGAGAGTCGGGGCCTCTGGTAAGTAAATCCCTAACTCTCCTAACAAGTTTTGTAGCCAGATTAGTTCACACGTAGCATAGGCCATTGATCTGTACTCTGCTTCGGTAGTAGAGTGAGCAACAGTAGGTTGCTTTTTAGATTGCCAAGCGATTAGGGTTTGTCCGAGAAACACACCATACCATGTGGTGGATTTTCGATCGAGTGTATCACTAGCCCAATCCGCATCCGCATAGACAGAAAGAATAGGTTTCGAGTGAGGAGAAATGTGATAGGACAGAGACTAGGTATGCTTAAGGTATCTTAGGACGCGTTTGAGGGACTGATAGTGAGTGGTGGTGGGAGAATGCATAACCTGGCATAGCTTATTTACAGAGAAACTGAGATCTGGGCGGGTAAGTGAGAGGTACTGAAGAGCACCAAGGATGCTCCTGAAGAGGGTAGGGTTTTCAAAGGGAGTTGTGTCTGAGGCAGAGGTAGATGAGGGAAGGCTCATAGGAGTGTGGACAGGGCGGCAGTTGAGCATGTGAGCTTTGTGCAAAATAGTGGAGATGTATTATGACTGATTAAGAAATAGGCCTTTGGGAGTTCTGTAGATATGCATACCCAGAAAATAGTGGAGAGGGCCTAGGTTTTTGACTGGGAAAACAGAGGATATTCGATGAATAAAGTGCTGTACTAGGGAGAGGGAAGAACCTGTAATTAAGATGTCATCGACATAGATAAGAATGTAGAGAATGTCCTGGGCATAGTGATAGATGAAGAGAGAGGTGTCGGCCTTGGATGCATGAAAACCCGGTGATATTAGAGTATCACTTAACCTAGAGAACCAGGCCCTTGGGGCCTGTTTAAGTCCATAAATGGACTTGTTGAGGAGACACACATGATTAGGGTAATAGGGATGAATAAAACCAGGGGGTTGATCCATGTAGACCTTTTCCTTGAGAGTACCATGCAGAAAAGCATTGTCAATATCAATCTGATGAATTGGCCACTGATTTAAAATGGCAATAGTAAGGACTAACCTTATAGTTGTGGGTTTAATCACCGGGCTAAAAGTCTCCAAATAGTCAACTCCCTCTGTCTGTGAGTAGCCTTTAGCAACAAGCCTGGCTTTGCGCCTGTCAAGGGTACCATCAGCCTTCCTCTTTGTTTTTAAGATCCACTTAACTCCCAGGGGTTTAGCATTTTTAGGTCTAGGGACAAGAGTCCATGTGTTGTTGTGTTGTAAGGCTTGGAACTCTTTGAGCATTGCATCAAGCCATTCCCTGTGATGAACTGCCTGTTTGAAAGTGGGTTCCTCTGAAATGAGATTGGTAGAATGAGCAGAGGGCCAGGGCATTGTCCCATCTGTGCGCAGAAGGGGCTTTCTAATATTGTCTCTGACCCTGGTGACCATTGGGTGTGTAGGGATAGGGTCTGGGTTTGGTGTAGGGTTGGAGGTAGTGTCTTGAGCAGGTGAAGGAGAGGAATTGGGAGTAGTGGCTGTAGAGGGAGAATTGGAAGTGGATACAGTAACAGGAGAGTTTGAAGAAGGAGAAGCAGGTGGTGTTGTATGTGGTGTTTGAGTACCAGGGTTGGGGTTAGTAGGGGGCTGGTGGTGAGAGAGGGCAGTAGTTGTAGGGGGTATAGAGGGTGGGGTATATGTGGGTTGTATAGGTGAGGTAGCACATGGAGGCAGCTGTTTAAAAGGGAAGGTGGTCTCATTGAAGAGAACATCACGGGTGGTGTAAATCTTGTGAGTGAGCATGTCTAGGCAGAGAAACCCATTGTAGTTAGGAGCATAGCCAAGGAAAGTACAGAGAGTGGATCTGTAGTTGAATTTGTTGGCATTGTAAGGTCGCAAGTTGGGCCAGCAGGCACTGCCAAAGACCTTGAGAGATGAGTGGTCTGGAGGTGTCTTGAAAAGTTTTTGGTAAGGTGTTTGATTTGCAAGAACAGGGGTGGGAGTTTTGTTGATGAGGAAGGTTGCTGTGTGAAAAGCCCTTTCCCAAAACATGAGAGGGAGAGATGCCTGAGCTAAGAGAGATAGGCCTTTGTCCACAATGTGTCTATGTCTAGTTTCAACAGAACCATTCTGTTGGTGTGAGTAGGGACAGGTAATCCTCAGGGCAATCCCTTTGCTGCTAAGAATAGGTTTTAGTGGTTTGAACTCAGTACCACCATCAACCTGTATGCTTTTAATTGTAGTGTTGAAATAATTGTGAACCAAATTCATGAAGGTAGTAAAAACTGTAACAACTTCAGACTTAGCAGACAGAAAAAAAATCCAGATAAACTTGCTGTAATCATCCACAACCGAAAGATAATACTTGCTGCCTGAGTGAGAAATAACATGAGAGGGACCCCACACATCTAGGAAAAGTAGTTCAAAAGGTTTTCCAGAAACAGAGGGAGACATGGGGTGAGGGAGAGCATGCATTTTCCCCATAAAACAACTGTCACACTTATCTAAAACAGTTTAGTGTGTAGTAACTGGTAAATTATCAGCTTAATAGTTTGACTAGTAATCCTTGAAGAAGGATGTCCTAATCGTTGATGCCAAATCTGAGCTGAAACTTTCTCTGTGGCATAAGCTTGAGTGATCTTATTTTGCTGGGAGAGTGAACCACCAGGAAACTGGTATAACCCTTGATCAATTCCTCCTCTGAGCAGAATGTTCCTCTTGACCAGATTCTTTACAACAAAGAAAGTAGGAAAGAATTCAATAGAAACTTTGTTGTCTGCAGCAAGTTTTCTGACTGATATTAAATTTTTATTGAGATGAGGAACATATAGTAAATTAGGTAGAGAAAGATAACTAGTAGGGGTAGGTAAGAGACCAGTGCCTTGAGCCTTGACAGGAAGAGTGCTGCCATTACCAAAGTTCACCTCATCTGTCCCATTGTGAGGTTGATAGTCAAGGCTTAGGTTAGAGAAGTCATGTGTGAAGTGGTGTGTGGCACAACTGTCTGGATACCATGGTTGATCTGTGGTAGTGGCATTAGCATTGAACTGAGTAGTGGTAGGAGCCTGATAGCTGTGATTGAATCTGTTATAGCAAGATAGGGCAGAATGTCCATATTTACTGCAAACTTGACATTGGATTCTCGGGTCACTTTTGCCAGAAAGATGTTGACCCTGATTCTGATATCCCTGATACTGATAATTTCCTCTGTTGGAGTTTCTTCCTCCACCACGTTGTCCACCTCTAGAAGATCTACCACCTCTATTTCCCTTTCCTTTAGAGTAATTAGTCTGAGTAGCATTGACAGAAATCTGACTAGAGTTGAGTAAATCGGAAGTTTGTTGAGCCAGGTGAGATTCAAAAGTCAGGAGTTTGCCATATAGGGTAGCAGGAGTGATGTTTTTAGTGCGCATCATAAGATTAGTCTTGACAGAATCAAACTCCAAGGGTAGACCACCAATAAGACAGCTTACAAGATCACAATCAGTCATAGCAGCACCAGCAGAAGCTAGAGAATTAGCTAAATTTCTAGCACGATTAAAGTAGCTAGTCACAGAATCAGATCCTTTCTTAATGCTCATAAGCTAACTGCGCAGCAACATGATTCTGGAGGTAACTTGAGCAGTAAACATATCCTCTACTAATTTCCAAGTGGAAGCAGCATTTTTAGAGAGAACAACTTGAGATAAAATAGGCTCAGTCATTGAAGCACTTAGCAGAGACATTATAAGTTGATCTGTTTGTTTCCAGCTATTATACTCAGCATTAACAGTTCCATTTACTGTTTCAGGTGGTTCTGATTTGGACCCATCGATCCATCCATACAGGCCATGGCCGCGGAGATATGGTTCAAGTTGAGCTCTCCAGACGGGAAAATTGTCAGCCGTCAGTTTGATGAAATTTGAGGAAGGTGATAGGAAGGAGGTGACCGATATTGTAGAGGTGGTTGTAGAAGTCAGTGCACCAACGGTTGAATTTCCTAGAACAGAAGAGTCTGAGGAAGACATTGAAGAAGAGAGGAGAAGGAATCGGAATCCAGAAATAGAAAAGATCGAGAGAATTGCAGAGAAGAGCCTGCTATGGCTCTGATACCATATAAGAAGATAGAATGAGAGGAAATCGAGAGATTGGAATTTACTGTTGTATTGATGTAATCTGTCGACTGAGTGACTGGCACAGGAATTACCCTAGTGCCTTATATAGATGTACAAGTGTAAAGAATAGCTGGACTGTACATAAATCTATTTGTTATGTCAGGCCCAGACTTAATCTGTTCTATTTGTAATTTGTTGTGACTATCGGTAGTGGGCTCGGTTGGCCCAACTTCCTCTATTGATCTACTAATCAGATTTGTTATGTAAGAGATACAACAGAGAAGTTGCCAATTTAAATAGATTTTACCATGCTTAAGCCTACTGACCACATCAACTCTGTAAATAGTGACATATCAGTCACTTCAAAGATGAAGAAACAAACAGTGATTGGACAAAGTAAAGACCAGACAAGATTTAGAGCTAGATTACTGTTAAAAACAGCTGCAACAAGAGGCATGCACCATGATATTTAGAGTTGGGTAGTAGTGGCGTGTTGGAGTTGTAAGGTTGCTGTATGATAGATAAAAACCGATTTATATTGAGGAAAACTTCTAGAAGAACTTTAAGTAAATGCTCTATGAGTAAAGTTTTAAAGATGTAAACTAATAAATCAGTGTATATTAATCTGACATAATAAGAAAGAATCAGGCAGAAATTCTTGTACAAAACTGATCATAAATCATCCTAATCAGAGCTGTTTTAAGACCAGAAACAAGACAACCTTCAAAGCTTCTTTTGTCAAGGTTGGAAATGGGCATAATTTGAAAACTCCAAAACTGCTTACAGTGTCATAAGAAAAATCATGATATAAGTAGTTACCAAGAACGGCTTATTGTGAGTATAGTAACAAAGATCTGAAGCCATAATGCAAAAGAGAGCAGCAACTGCGAAAGTCAATTCAATAATGCAACAATAGTAATACTTCTAAAGAATTTAGATTTCAAGATTGTTCATAACTAGAGGGTTCAAAATAGCACAGTTATATTTCTGATTTCAAAAACAGCAAGTGTAAAAAATTTCTTCTGAGATAACAATGGCAACTACTTTGGATAACGCAAACTCTAAAATTTGTAACAAACTATATAGCTTTTGAAGATAGAGGTTGTAGTTTTGATTAATGTAATTATTAGACTTGTATTCTAGGTGTAACATCATGTACTTTTCTAGATTGTATATAGGAAATATATATTACATGTATTTGTTACTCTAGGCAGGTCAATGACCGCTCCCTCTGGTCAGCGTGCCATATATATATATATATGTTAGTACTGTCGCATGACATATATACACAGAAATACTAAAGAGCGTATACACTCTGTAAAACATTCTCAAATCTAATACGAATCACTCTATGATTTCATAGAGTTTGTCATGGTATCAAGAGCACCATCTATCCCAACCCGTTAGAAAACAATGGTGGACCCTCTTTCCGGCAAGAAACCAGAAACCACCACCACAAACACCATCGATCAAACAGACCCCCTCTTCGTCACCAATACAAAACAGACGGGACAAGCCCTAGCACCCAAATTCACCGGGGAGGGTTTCCTAGGCTGGAAATGGACAATGCAAGAAGCATTAATCGCAAAGAACAAGATAGGTTTCATCGACGGCTCGATGAAACAACCTGATTCCAGCGATGTCCTTCGCACGGCGGCATGGAGGAGGGTAAAATCCCTGATGGCCTTGTGGCTAATTTCTTCCCTTTCCCCAAATATAGCCCGTAGCGTTATGTATGTCAGCGATCCCAAACAAATCTGGGATTGGCTGTGCAAAATATTCGAGAAGAAGAATTTAACAACCCTTCATCACATTAAATCCCAGATCGTTAACTTGCGGCAGGGAGAAGATAGTATCACGGACTATTTCATGAGGTCCAGAGAAGTTTGGGCTCACTATGAACTCGCACGCCCTGCTGAGGAGTGTTCTTGCTGCACGAACTGCAAATCGGTAGAAAAACAACGCAAGGCTCGATCGGAGGACAAAGTATTGCATTTCTTGATGGGTTTGAGCAAACCTTACTCCCAATTGAGGGTGCAAGTCCTCGCGATGTCTCAAATCCCCACTCTGGAGGAAATATTCTCCCTCATGATTCAAGAGGAAAGACCAGAAACAACATCGAATCCAGAGAGGAATCGGAGTCATCTGTTGCCCTAGCTGCTAGGGGAGGATCAAATATTAATTTCGGAAGACAGAAAGGAAGCGCTTCAACGGGAAACATCAAGAATCAAAGGGGGAAGAATATCGCCAAGCCTGCCACTAGTTCCAAAAGAGATTCACCGAAGTGCTCCAACTGCGGTAAATTGGGCCATGGGCGCGCCGAATGTTGGTGGTTGGTCGGTTCCCAACCGATGAGACCAAGAAAAGACCAGAGATGAAGATTGGATCGGTGATTACTGATTCTCCAGGAGGCGCCGAATCTGTTCAAGACTCACGAGTCCGCGGCTTCAGCACAGATCAATTGCAATAGTTAGTTGCGCATCTTCAACAAAGGGACGCGATTGCACCAGCTAGACAGCCCAACTTTGGAGAATTTACAGGTAACTTCATCACCTTTTTCAATTCTGAGCCATGTCTAAGTTTTAATGCAAATAATGAATTGCGAAATCTGTGGATCCTGGATTCTGGTGCGACTGAGCATGTGAGTGGAAACAAAGATCTGCTTTCTGATTGCTATAAACTGGATATGAAGAAAAACATTATGCTGCCTGATGGAAACATGAACTGTGTGGTCTCTGTAGGAAATTTAGCTCACCGTGGTAAAATCTGCCTACACAATGTCTTGCTGGTTCCATCTTTACGGTTTAATATAATATCAGTATCTAAACTCATTGAAAATTTAAAGGTTTCTGTTGTTTTCCATGAAGAAAATTGTGTTGTGCAGGACCCTAAGAGAGACATGTTCGTACAAATTGGAAGACAAGTAAATGGGTTGTATGTTGTTGATATAGAATCCTTGTGTAGTTTTCTGTCGAATGAGAAATCTGTAACAGCTTGCTTTGATTCTAATACTGAACCTATGCATGTGAATTTGTCGAACAATTTCCATCTTTGGCATGGTAGATTAGGACATATCTCTCCGAAAAGAATGAAGAAAATAATAAACATTAACATACCAAAAGATTTAGAAAAATACCCCTTTCCATGCGCCACATGTTACAAAGCCAAGGCTAAACGCCTCAAATTTCCCACATCTACCATAAGGACCACGGAACCCTTTGAACTCCTCCATGTTGATATTTGCGGTCCCATGAGGACACAAACCCCGAATGGCCATAGATATTTCCTCACTCTAGTTGATGACTACACTAGGGCTACGTGGACTTCCCTACTTAAACTAAAATCTGATGCTATGGAACATTTGAAAAATTTCATCAGCTTAGTTGAAATCCAAATGAATAAACAAATAAAAATCATCCGTAGCGATAATGCCCGCGAGTTAGGAAAGTCCAAGGAAGGAACTGAATATTTTTCAAGCAAGGGCAACCATTCATTCAAACGAGTAGCGCTCAACGACCCCCAACAAAACGGGGTCGTAGAGCGAAAACAAGGAAATCTTATGGACATAGCCCGGGCCCTTCTTTTCCAATCGGGATTAGACTACAAACATTGGGATCTCTGCATAGACCATGCGGCATATCTCATCAATAGGGTTCCTAAAAGTCCATTCAAGACTTAACCCCCTTTAAGAAACTCTACGGTTCCAAGCCCAAATACAACAACCTAAAAAGTTTTGGATGCCTCTGCTATATGACCAACATTGATCCAAGTAGAGGGAAACTTGAACCTAGGTCATCCGTTTGCATATACGTCGGGAACCCGAAAAACACAAAGGGCTACAAAGTCTTAACCCTAAAAGAAAAAGAGCTTAAGACAACACGGGATGTCGTTTTCTTCAAAAACGTTTACCCCTTAAGAGACAAAGAATGGGCCTACACCCTTAACACAGAATCAAACCAAATGGATATTTCCTCCCCCCCCTCATCACATTATAGAAGATGACTCTTGTACACCTCAGCATTCTGAGGGAAGAGAAGAATCTCATATTCTCACCAACAAGAACCTCCCACCAATGAAAGCCATGAGAGCCAACCTACCGATCTTAGGAGATCCACCCGAGAGCACAGAATTCCTTCTAGGTATGATGATTACATCCTCTCCTCTAGGACAAATCAAGGAGACCCCTTCTCCCTTATCTTGGCCCAAAGGCTTGATGACACAAATAACCATCCCAGGACACAAAACGGCCTCAATACCTTAACCGATCACATACCTAGAGCCACTATTCTCTCAAGTTCCCTTCCACATAGCACCAACAAACTTTTAACACAACTTCACAGCCTCCAAGAGCCTAACAATTACAAAACAGCGAGCAAGGATCCTAGATGGATCCAGGCCATGGCCACAGAGTTCGAAGCCCTAAGAGAAAACAAAACTTGGACGATAGTGGACCTACCAAAAGGCAAGAAGCCCATTAGCTGCAAATGGGTCTACAAGGTGAAGCTCAAGGCTAATGGAGAAGTGGAAAGATTTAAGGCAAGACTAGTTGTCAGAGGCTTCACCCAGAAACCCGAAATTGACTACGAGGAGACTTTCTCCCCCGTAGTAAAGATGACCACCATTAGAGCTTTGATAATAACTGCCGTTAAGAACGGGTGGATCCTTGACCAGTTGGACGTCAACAACGCCTTCTTACATGGAGACCTCCATGAAGACGTCTACATGACCATACCCAAAGGGATAAAAGTCAATGGTGACAACAAGGTTTGCAAGCTACACAAATCCCTTTATGGTCTAAAGCAAGCTTCCCGACAGTGGTATGAGAAACTTGCTGATTTTTTGCAAGAATTGGGTTTCCACCATTCTCAAAATGACTATTCCTTGTTTGTTAAGAAAAGGAAAAACAACATCACCTTGTTGGGGATATATGTCGACGACATCCTAGTTGTGGGTAATGACACCAAAGAAGTTAAATCCCTAAAAGCCAAACTAGACAAGAAGTTCAAAATAAAAGACCTTGGTAGATTGAACTTCTTCCTTGGAATAGAATTCTTAGAAACTGACAATGGAATAATCATGACCCAACAAAGGTATGTCAACCAAATCCTCAACGATTTTGATGCCCAAAACATTCGATCTTCCGTCTCCCCTCTCCCCATCAATCTAAAGCTCTATGAGGACACCGGCTCCAAGTTATAAAATCCTACAGCATATCGTTGCCTTGTTGGGAAACTCAACTTCCTCACTAATACAAGGCCCGATATATGCTATGCAGTCAAATTCCTAAGCCAATTCCTACAAAATCCTACTTCAGCACATTTAGAAGCTGCCTACCACACACTCTCCTATGTCAAGGGAACCTCAGGTTTCGGATTGTATTTCAACAAGGAACCCACCTACACGCTAGAGGCATATTGTGATTCGGATAGGGCTTCCTGCCCAATTATGAGAAAATCCATCTCTGGATACTCTATCCTCTTAGGCGGTTCCCCCTTGAGTTGGAAATCAAAAAAACAAACCACTATCGCTTTATCCTCTGCGGAAGCAGAGTATAAAGCCATGCGACAAGTGACAGGAGAGCTAAGTTGGTTGAGCAGACTTCTTACCGAAATTGGCATTAAAGACATAACTCCCATACCATTAAAATGCGACAACCTCGCCGCCATACACATAGCTAGGAACCCGTCTCCCATGAGTGCAACAAGCACATCGAAATAGATTGCCATTTTGTGCATGAAAAACTGCAGGCAGGGCTCATACGAGTCGAGTACGTTCCTAGCACGCATTAGTTGGTGGAATTGATGACCAAATCTCTCACAGGTAAGAGTTATCATAATTCTTTTGATGTTATGGGTTTACAAAGGCAAGAGAAAAGGTAGTGTTTTGTTTTTGTTTTGCAGGTACACACTTTCATCCTACATATGGCAGAGACAAAGAGAGATCCTTCTGTTCCCGAGTACAGAGAGAAGGATACACTCTTTGAGGGGGGGGGGGGGGGTATTAGACTTGTATTCTAGGTGTAATATCATGTACTTTTCTAGATTGTATATAGGAAATATATATTACATGTATTTGTTACTCTAGGCAGGTCAATGACCGCTCCCTCTGGTCAGCATGCCATATATATATATATATGTTAGTACTGTCGCATGACATATATACACAAAATACTACAGAGCGCAATATACACTCTGTAAAACATTCTCAAATCTAATACGAATCACTCTATGATTTCATAGAGTTTGTCAGTAATTAAATAAAGCAAACTTGAAGTCCGTATAGCAGAGTTAATAAGATCCAAAGGAAAAGGGAGTTTGCAAATAAAAGTAGACTTTTTGTAATTAGCTTCTTGTGAACTATAAAATTCTTTTTATGATTTTATCCAAATTACTTGATAAAAATCAACAGAGGTCTTTTTTCTCCTATTTTAAAAAGAGTTTTAGGTTTGCATGAACTCTGGTGGTGATTGTAAATCAAAATGAAGTGGAGTTTGGTAACCATAATCAGAATTAATGACCATTAAACATTTTCAAGCGTTTACAATCTCATACCCAGTTGCCTTTGATTTAGAACAAAAATCAGAAAGATAGTAACACAAATGCAATCGTATTTTTAGGAAATCAGAATACTACTATTATCGTTGAGCCACATCATCTTTAATCAGAAGCAAATGCAGTTCTAAATCTAGTATACTAGGTGCAACATGCCCATGCGTGAGGGAAGTAGATATATTAAATCAGCGAATATTCAATCAAATTCTTAAATCAGCGATAGAGATGAGATTTTTGGGCGAGCAGAAAGTAATCGTCATGCTTAACAAATTTTAGATATAGTGTTTTAAAGTTAATAAACTTATCTTTAGCAATTAGCCTCGGATGCTCCTCCTTTTGGTTTTGTCGTCGTTGCTGTCTGACTTCGACTTCTGTTATGAGGGATTTGTGTCCTTTGTCAATTGCCGGAGTCTAGGAGAATTTGTGATTGAGCCTGAATTTGAGATCTCGGGTTGGTCTTGAAGGAAAACGTCGTTGGCTTGTTTTATGAAAGGCGATTGAATTGTACTAGGAGCATCGCTTGGGTCTGTGTGAGTTGGATCCAGTACCGTTATGCTTTTGAGAAGTTGTGCCCGGTAGTCTGTGCCCGATTATCCCCCGAAAGAAAGGCTTTTGACTGGAAGTTGAGCCCGGTAGCTGAGAATCATCGAGGCCACGCCTGGTCTTTGAGCTTAAATAGTCATCGGCCGGTCTTGTATTGGAGGCGATCAATTGGTTTTGGCCTGGTCGTGATGCGGTGAAGGAAGTCCGGATGGGCTGAGATACAGCGAAGGAAGTCAAGCTGCCTTCCAGTCATGGGCTTCCGGCCATGGACTGAGATGCGGCCAAGGAAGTCTGGATGGACTGAGATGCGGCCAGGGAAGTTGAGTTGCCTTTCGTTCATGGGCTTCCGGTCATGGATTGAGATGTGGCCAAGGAAGTCGAGCTGCCTTCCGGTCATGGGCTTCCGGTCATGGACTGAGATGCGGCCAAGGAAGTCCGGATGGACTGAGATGCGGCCAAGGAAGTCGAGCTGCCTTCCGGTCATGGGCTTCCGGTCATCATCTCTCGGTAATCATCTTCTGGTCTCAAACAAATTGATGTCGATTGGCGTAAAATTTCCTACTCCTTAACCTCTAACTTGGTTGAAGTAACTTCTTGCCGCAGGCCTCGCGGTTGACTTCTTGATAACACCAACTTTGGAGTCTCCGAGCGGCTTGGGATTTCTCTTTTCCTCCGTTTGATTGTTGTCGGTGCATAGCCGCGATGTTTATTTCATCATCGATCTATCTGTCTGGTTTTGGATCTACTGTAGGTAACGCCCTGGTTAGGAAATCACATGGTCAACCCTTAGCCACCGAGTTACTTGTGCCCAGGCCTGAATTTGGAGATGGTGTCGAGACTCTGAGTTGTGACATTGCGGTCCGGTCTGAATCGAAAGTGGCGCTGGATGAAAAACGCTGAAATCCTGGGAGATAAATTCGTTGAAGCCTGACGAACACATCTTCCTCCCTTATCAGTCGGCTGTTTGACATCGATAGCATTAAATTCCATCGACCGGTCGCTTAAAGACTGTCATCCGGTCCCAGTCGATGCGAAGGTCATTGCCCAGTCAATGGATGCTAGACTGTGACATGTCTGTTAAATCTTGTTTAGGGAGATGAAATTGCCCGGATTTGGTCTTGTTTTCCTCGTTGATAGTCCTACATGCTTCCAAAAAATGGAGTTCAGAGTCTGCGTCTGGATTCAAAACATCGATATTTCTTGCAGAAATTTATCAAATTGTTTTATGAATGTGATGATGTAATGATAAATAGGTGAGAAGTTAGGTCAATATCAATCTGGCTTGATCAAAATTTGGACACGATTTTTGTTTTGAGAATGAAATCGAAGATTAATCGTGAATTTCATCGCCCGGTCCTTGGTCTAGATTAAGCGAAGCAAACAATTGGTAGCTTCAATCTTCTCTTTTTGTCGGCCTTATTTGATACGCTTTGAAGTCGGAATTTCGACTCCTGATTGCCGTTTGATTTAGATTTTGACTTCACCAAATTAAGCTATTGGACCGGAAGTAACTGGTCGATGGACAACATCGTCGATCTTACGAAAACCTCTGAGACTCTTTGCCTCTTCGATTTGTATATCTTGATACTCCTCCCATTCTTTGCTCTTGTCCCTTTTCCGTCGCTACTATCGATTTCTATTTATTAAAATCACGCCGATCTTTGCACTTGGCTACTCTTTCGTCAATGATCTTTTTTGGGCGATTAACCTTCCTGATCTCAAATTACGCCCCATCCGATTCTGTCTAGATTTCCCTTGTCTTACCGCCCGGTAAAGGTCTGAGGGTGCTTTTAACATGTCGCTTTGATTTTGATCATAATGAATCTTTTACCAGCTGATGTTTCTTCACCGCTTTCGTCGTTTCAAACAAAGCTTTTCAAGATTCGACACAAAATGGAACTCCGATCATGAATTCTCCAGTTTCTTTCTTTCCTTCCGATTTAAACGATAATTCTTTAGAGTGATTGAAACGTGGTTGCTGTTTGTTTCCCACAGACTGCACCAAATGAAAACGTATAATTTGGTTTTACACGTTAGCACCGAGAGACCATAAACCGAACACCAAGAAATATAGTGGTTCAGCCAATGATCCGGCTTACATCCACTTCTAGACAGTATCTTTATTCCTTCTTTTGGTATTACAAGTTTAGAGAGCTTCCTAGTGTTTTCTCTCTCTTCTCATATTGTTGTGTCCTTACAAATGAGCCCCCTCTCTATTTATAGACTTTCTAGGGTGAAGTCTATCTCTTAATCCTTGTATATGTGGTAGTGTGAGGTACGGGGCATGAAGCCCGGATGCGGAATACGAGACGTGGGATGTGGCGCCTGGTCGTAGAGTACTGAGTGCGGGATCTGGGACCCGGTCATAGAGTGCGGGATCCAAGATCCGGTCATAGAGTGCTGGATGTGGGATGCGAACTTGGCCATGAGGCCTAGGACCCGGATTGGTGCTTGGTGCCTAGATTGGAGCCCGAATAGGGTCCTGAAGGGGGCCCGGGGCCTGAATCGGGATCTAAGGTCTGGATTGTTTTGACCCTTCTGTCTCGTCATATTTTTGCCCTCTTCAACTACCTTGTATCTTTTATTGATTGAACATTTATATTAAGTTTGCTTGTATTATACTCTTCATAGTAAAGATAGGATCTTGTGATAATTAGTACGAGTAACTCTTTATAGGATTGCATATCACACGTGGATTTGAATAAAATGTATTGCACGTCAAAATTTACAGGTGAAAACGTATTTGAAATCAAAATAATAAATAATTTTTTTAAATATTAACACAGATTAGCGACGGTAATTTCCATTGCTAACCGTTAATCAAAAATCCATAATTTTGTCGCCAATTTAGCGATGGACACATTCCCTCTCCAAACTGTCGCTAATCCGTCCCTAATTAGTGAAGGACGACGTCGTCTGACGCAAATTTGGATTAGCGACGGGTAAATCTGTCGCTAAACGGCTGTTTTCTAGTAGTGCAAAATTTCAACTCAAACATAACATAAATGAAATAAATACATTGAAACATACACCGCTACTAGAAAACACGTAATTAGCGACAGATTTGGCAACGGACAATTTTCCATCGTTACGTAGCGATGGAACAATGACGGTTTAGCGACAGACTATATTGGTGACCGAATAGTGATGACTTGGCGACGGACAATGATCGGGAACGATGGTGCGGGAAAATTTGGATCTGGCCCCACCTTTAGCAATGGATTGACAACGAAAAGTCCATCACTAATTTGGCGAGGGACGAAATTCCGTCGCTAAATTTGTTTTTTTAAAAAAGAGAAAATATCTTTGTGACAGACATATTCCGTCGTAAGCGTTGACATGTATGACATCGTTTTTGTTATTTTGCTCAGCCCCTTCAACTTAACAAAATGTTAGCATTCTTGCTAATCGGGCGACGAAATAGCGATGGCTTTTTTTTCCGTCATAAATTCTAACCTAGACAGTGTCCCCAACTTATCAAAACATTGTCGACGTTTTTGCTAAGATGGCGATGAAATAGCGATGGAACTAATCTGTATGTGTTGTTCGAATACCACCCTCTCCTTTATCTCACATCACGAGTTCTTCTCTTCAAACAAAAAGCAGAGACGAGAGCTATTCTATCACCAGGCGATTTGCAGCAGTCTTCACCAGCTTCGACCACCAACGCTAGCTTCTCTAGCCACCAGCCCCGCCCCCGGTTAACCACAACAAACAGATCCAGATTCCATGCTTCTCTGCATTAGGTATGTTTTCTGAACCCTAATTTAAGGTTCCGAAAATTGAGTTGGGGATATTACAATTTATAGGTTTCAGTGTGTTAATTTACGGGTTTTAGTGTACTAATTGTTGTTTTATGGATTAATCCACATTGAGATGCTGAATTGAGGAAGCAAATTAACACAGGATGCTTTAAAGCTACTAGAATGAAAAGGCAAAAATGCATAAAAGACATGGCGGCATCCATGAATTGAGCTTGACCACGAAATTGACAGTAACAAACACCTAAGGGTCTTTTTGTATTGCTTATATTACTTTACTGCTCCATTACCATTTATTAAATCCAGATCGATATGATTCTAGGCCACATAATGGGTTAAACAATGCCCCAGATTAGAACCTCAAGAAACTCCTACTATGACATAATTTTAGAATCCACAGCTTCATGGTAGCAAGTATTTACCAGAACCAGTATGAATATAGGCAAATATTATTATTATGACTTACATTTAGACAAACATATCTATTTAACCGGGATACCGGCTTCTATTTAAACATGTTAGGGTGACAAAACTTGCATTTAAGGGGTAGTAATACAAATAACTCAAATTTAATCAACCTTGAATCCCCACTATAACTTATAGACTTTAACTCTAGAGATAAAAAATGTATAATATGGACAGGCCTTCCATCTAACATACAAAAGCTAAGCATGAGACATATAGCAACAACAGAACTACATAAATAGATGAAATACAATGCCCCGAAACCCAAAAAAATAGCTACAAAATGCTGAATTGCGTTAGCTTAGATCACATATCATTTAGCTTAAGTGTCAGCTCCTCGATGTCATTTCTTAATTTTGAACCGACACCACAGTGACCTATTTGCTTGAATGGAATATATGTACTCAGATAAACTTAAAAAAGGAACAATATAGCATGTAGAACTAAGACGAATATTATGTCTTCAATATTTTTGGAGAAAAAAACTAGAATATTTATGTTCCTCTGTACCTCTCACTAGTCCTTCATTTGATTTATTTTGTAGATTTAAGTAGAATATTTTTAGGACAAAAAACTTAATAAAGTAGTTTAATGGATTTTTCCAAAAAAATACTGCAAAATGTGGAAAAGTGTAATGACCCTAAAACTGGCCTAGGAGTTAGGGACGTTACACGCCACGTCTATTACCTAATAACGCAAGCCTCCTAACTGATATCCGAAACGTAGTCAAAACAACATGAAATACCCCTGACTTAATTATGGTGATTAATTATGCTAATTTGATATTAGATGAAATACCCCTAACCTTAAAAACATAATTAAATGATCTATTAACGATCTAAAATGGTTAATACACATCTAAATACCATTGGGGAACAATCTAAAGATCTCAACAAGGAAAAACATGCCCTAAGATCGGTAAAGCCAAAAATGTGCTTTAAGACACCATAGAGATTGTATGACCTCAAATAGGATCCAAAGTGGATTCCTAAGTATTATAATGAAGTAATGAACATTATAAAGCCATTCTCAAAGGAAACCAAGCTCTAAAACATGTTCTAACACACAAATGTGCTTTAAAATTCTTTTAAAGCATATTTTTGAGAGAATTGACTTTCTGAGTGGGTTTGAGTGGTGTTAGGCATTTGATTAGACCTTTTTATAACTAATGTACTATAATGTACCACATTAGAAGGTCTAAATCCAAGATTTCAAAAAAAAAATCAGAAATATGGCACTCATTTGTGAATAGTAATCCAAATAGTGCATTTTTAAGCAAATTGACTAAGTATAGTCAATGGTCAGTAATGACTCATTCTACCATATGAGGTCGCGGCAGAATGGAGCAAGGGAGGACCAGCACATCTCATTAATACAAAAATATCTAGCTAATTTGGGGAGTGACCCATTTACTGATTCCATTTTTACTTTCTTTCATTAAATTTTTTCAATTTTTTTTTAAAAGCAGTTTCTTTCTTCCTTTCCTCTTGCCCCATTCCAGCCGAGACATAGGCAGTTCCAAACCCTCTCAAGCTGTGTTCTTGAGTGTTCAAGGCAAATCAATCCCATTTGCACCTAAGGTAATGATTTAAGGCTTATTTTAGCTCTTTTTCTTCATCTCTTCATTACCAACACTTGGAGCTCATGATCTATCACTTTCCATGGCTCATTCTCAGCATTTTAAACCTTGAACAATGTCCATTCTCGGCTGAAGCAAGTTTTGGGGACCAAGGTTTCCAAAATTGACATTATAAGTAAAAACATACCTTAAGCATTTTTATTCTCCATCCGGTTTGCTTCTTCTGATTTCTATGAGTTTATTCACTCATATCTTCATATTTACATGTTTATTCAGTTGGTTAACCATTTGGAGCAAGGGTGGCCGAAAATCAAAGGAAATATCATTCTTTAAGGCATGTTGCCAAGGTAAAACCTATTACCATAGCAGCTTGTTGTTGTCTAGCTATTCCCTATGTTTATATGGTGAATTTAACACCATGTGGTGTGTTTAATTCAGGCCGAAACCCATTGGATTACCTAGCATTTTTAAGGTGATTTTTGCCTTAAATCTTACATTAATTGTTCTTTATGGTTAAGCTGATGGAGTGTGACCATATCTTATTTTGGTGTATTAAACATGTGTGAGTGCTGTGGTGATTTTTCCTGCAAGCTTCGGAATGGGTATAAGGGCTTTAAGTACATAAATCAAGGTATAAACACCTTAAACTTATGATTTCATGATTTCTTAGCATATATAAATTATGTGCCGAGAGTGGAGGTATTTATATGGGTGATTTTAACCTAAGTATGGAAAAAACTGACTAAGATAAATTAAGCTAGTCATTTAAGTGATTTAATTAACATAATGGTCAAATTATGACATTATGTGGAAAAATAATTAAGCTACAGCAAGGCCGAGAGCTTATATTAAATTTTGAGCTATTTATGTGTAATTTTATGTTATAAAGCAAAGTTGTAATAAGGCCATGTCATTAGGCCATTTTATTTAAGTTTAAAAGCTTAATTAATTTATTTTATGCACTTACTATTAAGTAAGGGGTCAAAGCCAATTAATCAAACATTAGAGGGCTGTAGGAGAATATAGCCGAAAATTTGGGATTTAAAATGTATTTAAATAAAAATTATAAGATTTTATAAAGTTTTGGGGTGAAATTGCAAATATTGGAAAGTTTGGGGTAATCTATGTAATTACCGAGAAAGTGGGGTCAAAATGATGTTTGGAAGTCAAACATTGACCAAGCAAAAGACTTTGACCAGATTTGATGATTTATTAATTTAATTATCAAATTATACTTAGTTATGTATTAAAATGTAAAAATTACATAACATATGGGTATATGTGTGATTTCCAAAATTTTGGGTATTAAATGATATTTTATACACCTATGGGTTATTAGGAATTTATTTGGTTAAATTTGGAGTTAATATGGATTATATAAGTATAATATATGATATTTTATATCATTGTTACATATGGGTAATATTTGTGGTAGAAACCGTAAATATGGAAAGTATAAGGTTAGGAATGATATTTATAAATAGTATTTTGGTATATAGGTTTTATTAAGATATATGTAATATATAGTTTTAATGACATTAGAAACTATATGTTATAAAATGGGGTTATTTAGTGAATATGGAAAGTTGGAGGGTTGGAAATTAATTTGAAACAGGCCTAGGGTCTGTTCGGCAATTATAACACTTTATAACCATAGGTTATAATTATATTAAGGTTTAAGGATTATAATATAAGGTATATATATATTATAAGTGTGACAATGGAATATAATTTGGAGTTGATTTGTAAATTAAGGAAGTATGGTGGAATTATAATAAAACCGAGAATGCTATGGGCTGTTTGGTATTTTATAACAATTTATAACTATAGGTTATAATTGTTTTAATGACATAAATGTCATAATATATGTTATATAACATTATATAAATTATGTGGTGGGTTTTGTAAATAATTAAGAGGACAAGGGTGCTGTTCGGAAATAATGAGAATTTCAGAACAAAAATTTATAATATGGTTTTCAATGTTATAAAGGTTATAACATTTATAATATAAGAAATATTCATTAAAAGAGAATGAATATATTATAAAGGTTTACCATATAATAAATGGTCCCATAATACATATATATAAATAAATATATGTTATGGTGTGGAAAAATATAATATGGTTCAATAACCATAAATTACCATAATTAAAATGATATAAGATAAAGAGAAAAGAATTACAAACATTAGATATGAAAATTCTAATGTTAAGAGTATACATGGAATAATAAGGATTTATATAATTCAAAGTATTCTTACATATGAATTATACTACATTAAACTTGGAAAAACAAACCTTAGGAAAATAAATACTAAGGTGAAATGTATAATATATGATTAAGAATTATACATGCAAATATAGAAACAAACTATATAATATACAAGGGTATATTGAATTACATGTGATAACCAAGTTCAAACTTTAAGTATATTAAATATACAAGACGCGAGTACGCATGTAATATAACGTTTTTCCAAATCCCGAGTTAAGCCGAAAACCCGACAAACGTTGACCGTTAATAACGAGGGATAAACCGGGAGGGATTAGTAACGGTACAGGGTGCCGTAGTGTATTGTTAGTATGAGATGCTGATGCATAGTGTGATGCATATTAATAGATTGTTAGAGGCGTCTCGAGGATCGCCAGAGATTTTAGCTGATTCATACTCCACGTTCTTATAATCCCGGTGCACGGTATGTTATTTATGTGGCTTGATTGTCTATGAGGATTTCCTCAGTTCAGACATTGTGTGAAAATCGGTGTTAAGATTGAATGTCTGCTTGTGTGAATTAATATGCTTGAGTTGTGTATTAATGCTGCTTTATCATTATAGCTGTTGAACGATAACAGTACCGTTCGTATATATGAACATATTATAAAACAAACTACGGCAATGATGCTATCTTATATGTAATATAAGGAACATAAGTAAAAAGTTGTAGCATTAGGATAATATATATATATATATATATATATATATTATCCAAGACTTATATACGGAGCATTGGCCTCTTTAACACTGCTCTCGTATCTAACACTGGATCCCGAGTCGACGTACTCAGGATTGGACTAACAACCTTAGTCTACTGTGTTAGGAAAAATAGTAAAACGATGCGATGGTATAGATTAGTTAGTCAAGAGGATGTGGCTCTTGCTGTGATTTGAGATCAATTAACGATACTAGGATACCGTGTGAGTATCCGTAAGTATCAAGGTAAATTTCCAACGGACTATAGATGGTTCGTCGGTCGGAGACTCTACCGCTGGAGTGGCTACTGCCGTGGGTGACCCGCCATAGGAGATGGGTAACTTAGAGATGCGTCGTTCTAACGAGACGTTGTCATTAGGCATGACTGAACAATTACGAACGACTATATTAGTTCGTACATTAGGCGAACATTATTTGGGCTTGTATGCCAAAGACGGGATATTATACTTGTTTATAATTCTTGTTGTTTCGCCTCGTTGCTCAGTGGTTATGCTTTGTGGTTATGTGTTGTATGTTGGTGGATTTGTTGAAACGAGTCATTGTGCTCATATTGTGTGTTGTGAAATGGTTGATTGAGTCATTGTACTTCTGTCTGAATTGTGAACTGGTTGAGTCGAGTCGCTGTACTCATGTGTGGATTATTGTGGTTGTTTGGTTGAGTGAGTCGCCATACTCAATTATGAACTATTAAGTGTTTGTTGGAATAGAGTCTCTGTACTCATATAAGCGTTTTAACGCTTTCAGTGGTTTACTATGATGCGATGTGTGAAGCCGGGGGCTTGTTTGCTATTTGAGTTTATTGCAATATATGTTGTTGCTTTACAGTTTTTATATTAAACTACTTGCATGAAAATGAATTACATGCTCTCGACCAATTAACTGAGGCCGAGGGGGCATGACAGTCAGGTACTAACATACTCAGCAGGGGCTGATTCCATACCACAAACAAACATTTTGCAGGTATGAGCTTCCGGTGTCGACAAAGAAGGGACGCTGGTAGTTTAGTTATAGTTGTTTAAATATGCACTGTTGCATTTTGATACGAACTTAGAAACGTGTATAGGATTGGGATACTTAGAATGCTCACTATGAATGTATTTTATATTGGTTTGGGAAGGTTAGATCTATCTCTTGTTGTCACTGTGGGAAATTGTTTTCGTACTTATATATATCAGTAAGCACGTTATTACTCGTATGGGCGAGTGAGAACGGTGACACCAGTAGTTCAATTGTTTAGATTACCGCTGCGATTACAATGTTAAGTAAGACGATTAGGAGCCGATTAGAGTAGGGGTGTTACATTAGAGGCTTAATGATGCCTTAACAATGTTGGTGAAGAAAGTAAAACCAGAAGAAAATAGGAAATGCGTAAAAAAGCACAAAACGTAAAAACGTGCGTTACGCAACCATAGGAGGCATATGACCTCGAATAGGGTCCTAGAGGGATTATTAGGGCTTAATTATGCGTAAATAACATGTGGGAAAATTTTCCGAAGAAAACGGATCCATATAGTGGGATAAAAATGCAAATGAAGTCCTAAAGCACATTTTCGAGAAAACCCGGAAACGTGTTTTTAAGCAGTTTAATAGGCTTGTAAAAATTACAGTTGACCATATAACTATAATTAAACATTAATAAAGGTCTAAGAACCATTCAAATTAAAGAAACAAAAAATCTTGGAAAAATGGGCCCGGTTGATGAATAGTGCCAAAAACTGGGAATTTACGAGCGTTTCATGTGAAAAGACGAAGATACCTCTGCCTAGTATATTAAGGGGCCCATTTTAAAGGCTGACTCACCCTCTCCTTTTAGCCATATTAGCTCTTTATTAGTAAAAGAGACAAAAGAAATAAATAGGGGTAAAAAGTGAAAAGTACTTATTTATTTTTTCTCCCTCTCTCCTCACATTTCCCTCATCTCTCTCTCCTTCCTTTCTTCTCCCCAGCTGGCAGCTTCTTCTTCCTCCCTTGCCAGGCGGTTTTTGAAGCCCTCCCATGGCTTCCCATGCTTCCTTCTCTTGCCCAAGCTACAATAATGCTCCAAACTCAAAATAAATTGCATATTTGTGCTAGTCTCATCAAGAGCTTTCCATCCCTCCTTTCAAAATCTCCAATGGTTGAAGTTGACCACCATGGATATAGCTCCTTCTAAAGAGAAAAGTATATTTTCTGGAGCTAGTTCATCTCCCCTTTGTTTTAAGGTAAGAAAAATCACAAAGTCCATTTCTTCCCTCATTCCTTATGTGACCGAAAATGGGTCCTCATGGTGCCCTGTTCTCTTCCTTGTTTGAGCATTTATTCAAGACTCAAATGGTGGTTGGAACTCTCCTTCAATTTATGACTGAAAATATATTCTAGAGCTTCAAAGGTAATGCCCTAATTTTAGTGCTTTAAGCACCTTCCCTTGTTCTAGATTGATTAATGAGTCTAATTGACTTTACTTAGCCCCATTTCTTTATTAAATGTTGGTATAGAGTGGTGGCAATGGAATTGCTTCCCTTGACCAAAAGTGGGATGAGAACGAGAAGAGGAGAAGATTGGAAAGAAATGGAAAACTAAGGTAAATGATCTTCCTTGAATGCCTACCCTAATGCTTATAGAATTATGGGATGGGTAAATAAAAAGAATGAACCAAAAAATGTGCTGGAGAATGTGTTTGGTGAATATGAGAGAGAATTGTGTTTATGCTAATGCAATGATGGATTGCTATTTCATTTAAGAGCCTAATTGCCATGCAATTTGAGATTGTGCAGTACATTATTGATTGGTGAAATTTGGATGAATTGTGTGCTAGTAGAGTCCATTGTGGATTTGGTTAGTTGAAATTGATTTAGGTGAATGTTTTGGATGAGGTGATGAAGACACTGGAAATTGGATAAGCTAGTGTAGTAACGGAGTTATGGTGAAATTTTGTAGAAAACAAGTGGGTTAGGTGATGATATGAGTTGGAGAATCTAAGGGTTAACTAGGAGTTGATAGGGATTGATTTGGTTAGTTAATCACCCAAATGTGTTAGTTGAAGGATGGTGTTGAGTTGTACAAAATCTATAGCATAAATGGTGTGTGAGTGTCTTGAATTTGCTAGAGATGAACTAAAGTGTGTGACCTTGAAAATAAAGAGCGGATTTGGAAACTAGAGATGAAAATGCCTAAGATGAGTTTGGTATAGTCTAATGGTTGGAAGAAGGTTGTAAACTGTCATGAGAAGGTTTGGAAATGCACTAGTGTGCATAATGTGCAGAAATTGAGAAACGGGAATTAGTAGAATCGATCAAGGTTGAGTGATAGTTGATCAGCGGTTTTAGGAAGGTTTGATGCATGATAATGGTGTTATAACATGTTTGTAAGCATGAGGAAAGATTGGAAAAGAAATGAGTAAGAATTGAGGTTGGAATTGAAATAAAAACTGTCAAATTTAGCAGCTTTTTACCAGGGTTCGGGACTAGTCCTTGGACAAAGTCCCGGACCACAAAAAAATGGTCCGAGAGTTGATTTCTGTCTCTGGTCCGGGACTTAAGATAGGGACATAGTCGCGGACCACCTTAAAATTTTAGCCGAGAGTAAGACCAGCAGCTGGTCCGGGACTTAAAGTAAGTAAAAAAGTCCTGGACCAGTGTATATATTGCCCCCAAAAATTCTGCAATGGTCTGGTCCGGGAGTTAGGACCCGGACCACGTGAATTTTGCAACCGAGAGTGTATTAATGCTTTTAGATGATGGGGAATTGATTGGTAATGGTATTAGATGATAATTAAGACTTGTTTAATGACATGTAAAGGTCATTAGAAGTAAACAAGTGCTAGATTGAAAATGAAAGTGAGAACTTAAGATCACATGAGTAAAGATAAGATTAACGGGACAACGAGGTTAATTACGGGGCATTATTTGTTTGAACTTCCGTAATGCCTTAACGTTAATAGAAACATTTGTAATGTAACCAGTAGTTCGAGAATTACCTGAGGAGCGTGAGACGACACGCGAGAGTGATTCCTTGGTGAACGGTATGGTTTTCTTGCAACTTGTGTCCTGCCGAGTACTCTCGGCTTGTGTGCCACTTGCTTATGTGTGCAGACCTAACAAGATAAAAGCACGAAAATGTTTACTGCAATTGATATGTATATCTCAATGCATGTTGTGTATGCTAACCAACTATGTTTGAGTTGTGAACTAACAGTGTTGTAGCCAACTCGCAATAGAATAACATTTGGTTAGTGACTCGTAGAATGAGTTGAACCACAAAATAATTTAAACGTGGAAAAACACATAAGACTTCTCAACTAGAGAACGACGATAGTTCAACTCCATGAACACACTTGAAATGTGAAAAGAGATACGGGGCTATTTAACTCCCCCTTAATGGTTAGTCAACCTCCTATATGAGGATGTGACTCGATATGAGAAAACAACCAAAACTTCTAAGTAATGGAAGTGTAGAGGCGACCCTTCAATCGGTGAATACAATGAATTAGGAAAACTTCCTAAGATTGTGAGATGGCATCAAGAGAGATGCTACTGACTAATATATATGAGTATATATTATTACTAACCCTGAGAGTGGGTTAGGAAATTGTGAGTCACATGTGCAAGGAAGAGGAAACAACAGAGCATTTGTTTCTGATTCCGTGGTCGAACTCCTTATCAGGGGCCGTGACCACATGGTGGTGCCCGTTGGGGCCGTGAGCCACGTAGTGGTGCCCGCTGGAGTAAGACTAGCAGAGCTTATCTGTCTAAAGAGATAAGCTGGGTATTATGGGTTAAGGAAGAGGAAACATGAGAGAATGTTTCTAATTCTGTGATGAGATTATAAAAGCCTGGTGGTGAGATCTATATGTGTCTATGCCTAGAGGCCTATGAGGCTTAACTTAAAATTATTCAAAAGTAGAATAATTGAGAAACTAGATCAAGACCGAGAGTGTCTATGGATCTAAGAGAGCAAGTAAAAACTATCCAAATAAGGTGGATAAGTTCGTAACTAGGTTGAATGAGGCTTACTTGAGATAGGGATTCTCAAGGCCTAAAGAACAAGACTAACTAGTCTAAAGAACTTGAAGTGTTATACCTGTTGTTGTATTCTATTGTTTGAATACTTGTTGAATGCGAGCATGTTGTGTGTTTACAGCATTTCATGTAATGATTTAAATAAAATCAATCGCATGATCAGATGAGAATTAGTTGGGTGCGAGCCCGTAGTAGCGGGTTACGCGACTACCATACCAGCAAAGGTGCTGAGCCCCTTTGGGGCCACCCATTATTTTTCAGATGCAATGGAGCTGAATACCGTTTGAGAGTGGGACGGGGTTTCTGTTAGTATGGGTAGTTTATTCATTTACATTTGTAAATGTTTGTATGGTAAGACCGAAACTGTTATCGACGTGTAGTATGTATTAGACTCGGTATGATGTTAATTTGAGGATTGTATAAGACTCGGTATAGTTCAGGATGTGTATAACTTGGTTTTAGGATTGAATGAGATTGTAATGTATAAGTACTCAGGAATTCTGGTCCATCAGACCGGTACTGTTATTGTTTAGGCCTTGTTAGTCATGTGGGTAGCTAACGGCGTTGTTTACCCCCCCCCCCCCCCGTTGTATTGGAAATTTCCGCTGTGAATGTGATGATGAACGAGGCGTTTATGAATCGAGATTAGCGATGGGTGTTACAAAAAGTGGTATCAGAGCGATATATCACTTTGATGACTGCAATTACAGAGCTTTAGAAATACCGAGTCAGGAATTAGAGACTTGGGGTTAAGGGTTGAGCGGTAGCATGAGAGATACGCTAGTTAAGAATCCCTAGTGTGTAGTGGAAACCTACAATATCCAAACCCACCCTCCACATCCCCCGTGTTATAACTCGGAAAAGAACGCCAGAGAAATGAAAAGACCTTTCTTACTCGGGAAAACCTGATCTGGCAGTTATGAAATAACCATGTAAGGACAAGAACCTGTCATACGGTAGATTTCATGAACTGGAAATCTCGGAGATGGTTCCCATTTGAACGACAATATCCACACTTAATAGTGGAAGATTGAGAATCCTATCAATAGGAAGGTGAAATTTACGGCAAAATGGGTCGACGTGCTTAGCAGTTGAGGGAATCTGGCTGGCCAACAGCAGTAAGAAGGAAAGCACTAAAAGTGTAACAAAGCGGAAAAAGGAGAAGTAACGGAACCCGAGACACACGTCTACAGGACCATAATAGCGAGATGATACCATCAATGGTATACTGGGCGACTAAGGCGATAGTCAAGAGTGAGTAACCAAAACCCTACGCACCCGAAGAGGTTACAATGCTTGATTAACATAATTCAGACAATTATGAGAACAACTATGAAATACACTCAGATAGGACTACAAGTGTAGCTCCTAAAGAAGAGTCAAGTCTCGGTAACCATGGTAAGTATGTGGGAACAAGCAATAAGGAAAGATGCAAAACTAGGTGAATGTGGGTCTCTGAGAATGGAGAAGTACCTTGAGGAATGACTACCAAGTCAAGACAAATGAGCAGCTACTCAGAAGATTGATCATCAAGTTTAGTGGATCAAAGGAAGAGCCAGTAAGGCTACCGAATAGAATACGGATGGAAACAATACCACAACCAGTATGAGATGGACCGATAGCCTCCTACATGGCGCACTTGCCAAGGCAAGTGTAGTAGTAACAAGGCTATTCGGAGAAACTTTTGATGGCTAAGAAGTACTTAGTATAGTACCACGATGGCGAATGAAGCAATTATAGGATCATAAATCCTAAGAACTTGAAGAATGAAACCTTGGAAGGGCCTAACGGCCTAACCATTGTAATGAAGAATATACTAGTCAGCGAGAAGCTAGACCTAGTTAAGACCACCAGACACGGTAATACCATGAAGATTTTTCTTTAACACTCAAATTTTCTTTCAAACTCAGATTTCTTTCAAAACCACAAATTTCATAGGACGATACAAGAGGAGTTGACTACAGAATACTTCACATAGGCATGTGACGAACACTACGAGTGTACAAAAATGAGATGTGGGATGACCGCACTCCAAGGGTGAAATACCCCTAATCTTTAAAATATAATTAAATGATCTATTAATGGTCTAAGATGATTATTAAACATCTAAATATTATTGGAGAACAATCTAAAAGATCTCAACAAGGCAAAACACGCCTTAAGATCGGTAAAGCCGAAAATGTGCTTTAAGACACCATAAAGATTGCATGACCTCAAATAGGATCCAAAGTGGATTCCTAAGAATTATAATGAAGTAAGGAACACAATGAAACCATTCTCAAGGAGAACTAAGCCCAGGAACACCCTGTGACACAAAAATGTGCGCTAAAACACCTTAAAGCATTTTTGTGAGATTGCCTTCTAAATTGATTTTTAATGGGCTTAAAAATTATAATTACCCTTAAATATGATATTTTATCATATTATATCATATTAGGAATTTAATTCCAAAAGTTTACGAATTTTTACAAATTAATATTAAAATATTAATAAAACCCTAAAGTGGGGCCCGCATGAGTCAATATTGACCAAGCATGGTCAATGGTCAATTAATTGACCCATTTGGACCAAGGAAATCGGCTGGAAATAAGAGAGGAGACAGCTTGCAATGATTATGAGACAAATTGATACCTAACACAAATTTACAATAGTAAAACTTACTTTTTCAATTATTTCCAACCTTTCCCACCTCTTCCTTCCTCCTTGTCCGATTCCCTTCTGTCCAGCCGAGTTCCTCCCTTCCTAAGAAGCTCTCAAGTCTGGTTCTTGAGCATGGAAGGCAAATCTAGCTCCTAAGCTCTTAAGGTAAGTGTTTTAAGGCCATTTTTAGCCCTTTTTCTTCATCTCTTCACTACCTACACCTAGATTTCGTGGCTCATCAATTCCTATGGCTTATTCTCAGTGTTCTAAGGTTAGAACAAGATAAACTCGGTTGAAGCAAGTAGAGGGACCAAGGTTGCTCAAAATTGCATTTTAAGGTAAAAACATACCTTAAGCCTCTCAATTTCAAGCGGTTTTCTTCCTCTGATTCTTATGAGTTTATACACTCATAATCTTCATATTTACATGTTCATTCAGTTGGTTAGCCATTTGGAGCAAGGGTGACCAAGATCCAAAGGAAATACCCTCTTTTAAGGCATTTTTCCAAGGTAAAACCTAATAACAAGGTAGCTTGTTGTGATCTAACTATTTCCTATGTCAATATGGTGGATCTAACACCTTGTGGTGTGTTTGGTTCAGGTCGAAACCACCTAGAATTTCCCTTGCATTTTTAAGGTGATTTTTGCCTTAAATCTTACATTAATTATTCCTTATGGTTAAGCTCAAGCTTGGAGTATAACCATATCTTGTTTTTGTGTATTAAACATGTCTAAATCAAGTGGTGAATTTTCCTACAAGTGACCGAGCTCATACAAGGATTAATCAAGGTATAAACACCTTAAACTTATGATTTTTATAATTTCTAAGCATATATATATATATATATATATATATATATATATATGGCCGAGAGTGAAATTATATATAGGTCATATTGACCTAAAAATAGAAAAAATGGCTAAGATAAATTAAGCTAGTCATTTAAGAGATTTAATTAACATAATGGTCAAATTATGACATTATGTGGAAAAATAATTAAACCATGGCGAGGCCGAAAATATATGCTATATTTTGAGACCTTTATTGTGTAATTTATTTTGCAAGTTCAAGGTTGTAATAAGGCCATGTCATTAGGCCATTTTAATTTAAGTTTATAAGCTTATTTAGTTTTATTTATGCTTATAATTAAAATTGGGGCCAATTCGTAATTACTAGGAAATTAGAAAGCCGTGGGCTTAATTTAAAGTAATTTAGGTTTTTTAAATGAATTTAATAAAAATTATAACATTTTATAAAGTTTTGGGTCAAAATTGTAAAAATAGAAAAGTATAGGTTATTATTAGTGATTACCGAAAAATTGGTTCCCATTTGGTATTAGGAGTCAAAGTTGACCATCTAGGAGACTTTGACCAAGTTTGGAAAATTTAAGAAAATTAAAATACTATCTTATAATAAGATATTTATTAAATTGTGAAAGATTTAAAAAAGATGGGGTTATAATGTAATTTCCAAAAACTTGGGGTACTAAATGGAATTTAGAATAGTCCTTAAGTTTTTAGGAATTTTTAGAAGTTTATTTGGTTAAATTTGGAGTTTATATGAATTATATAAGTATAACATATGGTATTTTATAACATTGTGACAAATGGGTAACAAAGGGGTGAAAACCGAGATTTAAAGGAAATATAAGGTTAGGAATAATATTTATAACCTTTTGGTATAGTTTGGTAATTTTTGAAATGGTATATAAGGTTTTAGAAAGATATATGTATAATATATGGTTTTAAGGGAATTAGAAAACTATGTATTATAAATTGGGATGGAATTGTGATTTATAGAATTTTAGTGGTGTATAATGGAAACCGAAAATATAAGGGGCCATTTGGTATTTTATAAACAAAATATGACTATAGGTTATAATTGTTTTAAATGACTTAAATGTCATAAGATATGTGATATAACAATAACGTAACATTATATTAATTAAGTGGTGGGTTTCGTAAATATTTAAGAACATAGGTGCTGTTCGGAAATATTAACATTTTTTTTAAATGGAATTCATAATATGGTTTTAATGTTATAAGAATTATAACATTTATAATATAAGAGGTATTCATTAGAAAGAATGAATATATATTATAAGACTTACCATATAAGAAATAGTTCCATAAAACATACACATAAATAAATATATGTTATGGTGGAAAAATATAATATGGTTTAATGACCATGTGTTCATAATTAAAAATGACATATGATAAAAGGGAAAAGAGTTACAAACATTAGATGTGGAATTCTAATGTTAGGAGTACACGTGGGATAATAAGAATTTATACATTCAAAGTATTGTTTACAAATGAATTATACCACGTCGAATTTTTTTTAAAAAAGAGACAAACCTTAGAAAAATAAATACTAAGGTGAGATGCATAGTGCATGACAAAGGATCACACATGCAATAATGAAATAAACTATACGACATACAAGGGTGAGTTAAGTCACATGCGATAACGAGTTCAACAATAAGTATATTAATATACAAGGCAAACTACGCATGTAATATAACACTTTTCCAATCTCGAGTTAAACCTAAAACCCGACAAAATATTGATAGCTAATAACGGGGGGTTAACCGGGAGTTATTAGTGACGGTACGGGGTACCGTAGGGTCGTGTTGTTATACGGTATGCTAATCAGTAGCATTATGTATTGTTTAGACTGTTAGGACTACACAAGGAGCATAGGATTTGCCGATTCATACTCCACCGTAATACATCAGGGTGAACGGTATGTGTTATGTGTCTCTGATTGTCTCTGAGGGCTTCCTCAGTTCAGACTTCTGGTGTGTGATATGTGATAAGATTGTTTGTCTGAATGGTAAGTTAAATATGCATGAACTGTATATTATAGCTGCTTATTATTACTGTTGTTGAGTTAACAGTATCGGTTCGTATATATGGACCAATATATATAAAACGAACTAGCGGCTATGGTGCTATCTTATATGAAATATAAGGATCGTCAGAAAAACATTGTAGCACTAGGATAATAAGATATACATATTATCCGAGACTTTTATACGGAGCATTGGCCTTTCTATACGCCGCTCTCGTATCTAACAGGATCCCGAGTTTACAGACTCCGGATTGGACTAATGACCTTAGTCTGCTGTTAGGAAAATTTGGTAATGCGATGCGATTGAATAATTAATTAATTAAATGAAGGAAAGTAAAGCCAAGAGGATGTGGCTCTTGGTGCGCGCTGTGATCACAAAAACGATACCAGGATGTCCGCGTACGGGTCCGCAAGTATCAAGAAAATTTCCCGTGAGCTAGAATGGCTCGTTGGTCGGAGACTCTACCGTTGGAGTGGCTACTGCCGTGGGTGACCGCCATAATATATGGGTAACTAGAGACATGTCGTTTTAATGAGACATGTCACTAGGTATAACTGAACAAATAATACAGTTGAGAATTATACAGTGGCGGAACGATGTGGTTTCTACACCATGGACGAGAACGTATTGTTTATTATTCTCGTTGTTTCGCTTGGTTGTTCATTGGTTATACGTGTGGTTATATTATATATGTGATGGTTGTGTTATTGTATGGATATTACTGTTAATTGATTACAGTTTAAATATTAAAACTATTGCATGTAATGAACCTCATGCTCTCGACCAAATAATTGAGGGGTCTTTGGGGCATGTGATGACATACTCAGCAGGGGCTGATTCCATACCACAAACCATCTTTATTTCAGGTGACTAGCTGGTGGGTCGCAGCGAGGCGTGACTATTGTGATAGTACAATTGGTTTAGACTTGGTACGGTGTGATACTCAGGTTGTTTGGACTCGGGTTGTGTTTAACCGAGGTGTATTTGGTTTAGATGCTCACGGTCTGTAATAATTGTTGATGTTAGATTTGTTTTAAGTTGTTTAAGTTCTACTATCTATCTCTTGTGGTCACTGCGGGTACGTTTCGCAAGTTGATTATCAAGTATTCGTTATCACCCTGTATGGGCGAGTGATAACATGACACCATTAGGGCGATAGTTTATTATTTGCCGCTGCGAGATATATTGTGCGCGACATTTATAGGACTATTAGTAACCGAATTAGTAGGGGTGTTACAAAGGGAGCTTGCGGTCCTGACAGACTTACTTATAGGTTAGTCGGGTAAGTAGTAATGTATCAGTAAGGTACCCCCATATATGTATACGAGTAGTGTACGGAACACGAGAAGTATCAACTTCTTACCACTGTCAGCGATTAACCCAGACTAAAGCAGCTGACTACCTCAGACGATCGAAGAGAAAGAACTCTATAAGCTACAATCTATAGGAATCAGAGAACCCATCTAAGGAAATGAATAAGATTTAGGAAGTGCGAGAAGCACTAATTTTTGAGTACATGCAGAGTGGATTTATCGTGAGTTATTAGCACTGGTGAAATTGATAAAAGAAAGAAATTAATACTCAAAATATCCGTCGGGCTGCAAATAAAACCCGGTCGCAGTAGTATAGAAGACAGAAGCGGCCGGGGTCAAACCGTGGGACTTATAGCGAGATAAAATAGTTCCTAAGCTTGTCACAAAAGGGGGGAAGTTAATTGACTTGTTTTAGAGAAAATATTAAGCAGATTAAAAACTGAGTGCAGATGAATTAAATGGAACTCCGGGTTTAGGTTTTATATAATCTGATTAATTATGCTATCTCTACCGGTTTAATATATTAGTTTGGCAAAATTCCTGTTATTATCCTAAGGACTAAGTCATAGACCCTTAAGAACTCGTTTACCAGAAAATGCTCGGTCTAATCAAGGTTCGAGCAATACTATGTAAACGGACGTTAAATTCGAGGAATTATATTGCATCTGAAAATACTAACCTATTAAATCATAATAAGCTTTCTCCAGATTTACGGCTTAATTAACCTGTCTATTTATCACCTGGTCTGATCAAAATAGACTTAGGAAAGCATTTTAATAAATTCATGTAATTTATTAAAATGGTGAGAGAAAACCTTTAAGCGTAACAAACTGTATTTATTTTAACCGGTAGAAATATTGATTACAAATTAAACAAACCATAATTAAAACCTTTGCCCGGAGCAAATCCTCCTTAGCCTGACATATTAAAGACAGAATAAGAAGTAGAGGAATACATCTGAGAAGATGTTTATTTCCGCTCCGCTATCTTATCTGCTAATATTTTTGACAGAGGTTGGACAGGATAACGGTATGAAGTGGAATGATTTATGGGATGAGATGTAGTATGGAATTTATGTGGATGGAATGAGTGATTTTATGGAGAGTTTTATGGTATTTTTATGGAAGAAAATGGCATAAGTTTGGGGTGGAACGTGTGTTTTTTGTTTGAAGTAGCAGTGGTATTTTATGAGGAGAGAGAAGAAGAACGACTGCAGACAGAGGTGGAAGAGCATTGATTGCTCAGGGGACAGAACGCGAAGAGTAGATAGATAAGTTGCAGGTCGACGGGCGAAGTCGACGAGCGAAGTCGACGAAGAAAAACTGTTATGCGCGAGATTTTAGTCGCGTCCGCCTCTGCGTCCGCCTCTGCGTCCGCCTTAATCCCGCGCGGACGTCTCTGTCGACTTGCTGTCCGCCCGGCCTCTTCTTCTGTCCGCATGACCGTCCGCCTAAGAATGAAGCGGACGTCTCTGTGAGTTCCGCCTCCCTGTCCGCTCGACTTCAACGCGGACGTCTCTGTTCTGTGGAACTCTCTTACGTCCGCCTAAATACCATGCGGACGCATGGGCGGACACGAGTTCTTGACCCATTATCTTGTACGAACTTTGACCGGCTCTAGATTCTTCGTTTGGACTCCGTTTTTCGAGCCGTTTGCGCCTATGCGTTCGTCTCTTCGTCTACTTCACTCCCGGCTTGGTTTTCCTCATATTAAACCAATAAATTTGTGAGATAAACAATAAAACATAAACTAGAGGAAAACTAACCGAAGTGGAGAAATGAGCAAGAAAAGTGCTAATATTATATATGAAATACACCTGTAAATCATGCTCATTTGGACACTTATCACACCCCCACACTTATCTTTTTGCTTGTCCTCAAGCAAAACCACGTACCTAAGCAAGTAGGGAATGCTCAATACTAACAAATATTATTATGAAGGGTAGGATAAACATGATCTTTAAACTTATTGAGGAGTGTGAAAAATCAACTGCTGGTGGCATAGGTGTGCTCAGGGCAAAAATAAAATATAGAGTTTCGGGGTATGATCTAAGGTACTTCAATGTTTCTTTTAGGTGACTCTGAGACTTTTACCATGGCCAACTTCTCTCAAGAATGGGCATTGAGGAGAAAACAAAAGGAAAAATAGATTTATGCATTTGTTTCACTTTTGCATAAGGATGAGAAAATGTAGGCATACGCCTTTGTATTTAAGAACACTCAACTCTCTTTGTTGGTTACCAATGGTGTCTCGCAAGTCCCTTATTATTTTTTTTTTCTTTTTTTTTAACAAGAAGCACCCCTTAGCAATCCCTAAGAGAGAAGACAGAAAGAAACCCTGAGCAATAAAATCCAACCATTGCAGATTATTTGGTCACACCGCATATAAAATGCTCCTCAAAAGTAATCAAAATTTTAAAATTTGTACCATTTATCCCACAATTCATAACAGTATTTATTTTTTAAAGAGAACAACCTACATTAGCAGGGTACATAATTTTAATTTTTGAACAAATGCAAGATAAGCAGAGAGATTCAAACAATAAAAGCACAAAATGCCCTAAAAGGCTCTTGGCACCCCCACACTTAAGCTTAAGCAATGCCCTCATTGCGTAGATGAAATAAAATTAATAGGGCATGCAATTAATAAAGGAAAGAGTGTACTCCCCAGATTTCGTAGAGTGTGTAGAGCTCCCCCACACTTGAGTGTAGCTGTGGAATGTCATGAAATGAACCTGTAAAGAATATTCTACACAGCCAGAAGAACTCAAGTGAAACCTGCATTTTATTATAACATAAAAGGGAAATATAGTACAAAAAGAAACACACAAAATTTAAAGGAAAGATAAAAGATAGATAGTGGGTTGCCTCCCACCAAGCTGCCCGGGTTTAACGTCTCTAGCTAGACGTATTTGACCAAGCTTTAGTTTGGAGAAGAGTTCGAGGGCGAGTTGTCCCGCTGTTCTTGGACAAAATAAGTTAGAGAAGTCAGTTGAAATATTAGAATGAGAATTATACCTTTTAAGACGTGCCCCGTTGACCTTGAAAGTTTCGCCTTGTTTGTTCTGGAGTTCAAAGGCACCGTACGTCACACTAACAATCTGGAAAGGGCCGGCCCAATGAGACTTGAGTTTCCCAGGGAAGATCCTTAATCTAGAGTTATACAAGAGAACCCAATCACCAATTTCGAAGTCCCTCTTGAGGATCATTCTGTCGTGGAACTTCTTGGTGCGCTCTTTATAGATCTTAGCATTCTGGTAAGCCTGATCTCGCAGCTCTTCTAATTCGGAAAGTTGGAATTTCCTTTTCTCTCCTGCAGAAGTCATGTCAAAGTTTAGGGCCTTGATTGCCCAATATGCCTTATGTCCATTCTACAGGAAGGTGGCATGCTTTCCCATAGACCAGCTTAAAAGGAGACATCCCGATGGGAGTCTTGAATGCAGTGCGGTAAGCCCAAAGCGCATCATCCAGCTTAAGTGCCCAATCCTTTCGTGATGAGTTAACCGTCTTCTGGAGGATCCATTTTAACTCACGGTTGGAAACTTCTGCTTGGCCGTTTGTCTGGGGGTGATAAGGTAAAGCTACCTTGTGACGTACCCCGTACTTAACCATAAGCGCTTCGAATAAACGGTTGCAGAAGTGAGATCCACCATCACTGATAATAATTCTGGGCACGCCGAAACGGGTAAAGATGTGCTTTTTGAGGAACCTGGTTACTGTCTTTGCATCGGCATGATGACAAGGTATAGCTTCTACCCACTTCGACACGTAATCAACTGCCACTAGAACATATTGGTGGCCCTGCGAGGAAGGGAACGGTCCCATAAAATCAATGCCCCAACAATCAAAGAGCTCCACTTCTAGTATCCCCTGTTGTGGCATCTCATGTCTCCTGGATGTGTTACCCATTTTCTGGCAATTATCACATTGTTTGCAGAATTGGTACACATCTTTATGAAGGGTCGGCCAATAAAAACCTGAGGCCAGGATCTTAGCTGCGGTCCTTGTGGGTCCATGGTGACCTCCGGCTTCCCGTGAGTGACAAAAGTGTATGACGCTTGAAACCTCTTCTTCCGGGAGACATCGTCGAATCAACCCATCAGCACTAACTCGGAACAAGTACGGGTCCTCCCAGAAATAATGCCTTGAGTCAGAAAGAAATTTCTTCTTCTGGGAGTAGGATAGATCATAGGGTACTGTTCCAGAGACTAAATAATTGGCCAGGTCCGCGTACCATGGCTCCTGTACTTTGGTGATGGAGAAGACAGTCTCATCGGGGAAGAATTCGTTGATAGGCACACTATCCGTAGGAGTCACCAACTAGAGATGGTCAGCGACGACATTCAATTTCCCGCTCTTATCTTTGACTTCGATGTCAAACTCTTGAAGTAGAAGAATCCAGCGCAATAAGCGAGGCTTGGCTTCTTGTTTTGTAAATAAGTATTTGAGAGCGGAGTGGTCTGTATGCACGATGACTTTGCTTCCCCATAAGTAAGATCTGAACTTATCGAGGGAGAAAACTATAGCCAGAAGTTCTTTTTCGGTGGTCGTATAGTTTTTCTGGGCGTCGTTTAGTGTTCTGCTAGCATAAGCGATCACCTCAAGATTTTCTCTTTTTTCTGGCATAGAGCTGCCCCCACGGCGTAGTCACTTGCGTCACACATGATCTCAAACGGAAGAGACCAATCAGGTGGTATGACAACAGGTGCTGACACCAATTTTTGTGTTATAGTTTGGAAAGCAGCTGAACACCTTTCATCAAAATGAAACGGGGCATCTTTCTGTAGCAGGTCGGTCAATGGTTTGCTGATTTTGGAGAAGTCTGAATAAACCGCCGATAAAATCCTGCATGCCCTAGAAATGCTCGTATATCTCGAACTGTAGTTGGTGCTGGTAATTCTCGATAACCTCTACCTTGGCTTTATCCACCTCTATTCCTTTTGCTGATATTTTATGTCCAAGGACGATCCCGTCCTTGACCATAAAATGACACTTCTCCCAGTTTAAAACGAGATTCGTATCCTCACACCGTCTTAGGATTAAATCAGTTGTGCCAAGCATTTGTCGAAACTAGAGCCATAGACTGAAAGTCGTCCATAAAGACTTCTATGCTCTGCTCGATGAAGTCAGCAAATATTGCTTGCATACATCTCTGGAAGGTAGCAGGGGCATTGCACAGACCGAAAGGCATTCGTCTGTATGCAAAGGTACCGTAAGGACAAGTGAAGGTTGTCTTGTCCTGGTCCTCAGGTGCGATTGGTATTTGAAATAACCCGAGAACCCATCTAGAAAACAGTAGTACTCTTGCCCTGCTAGTCGTTCCAACATCTGGTCGATGAAGGGAAGAGGGAAATGATCCTTCCTGGTTGCCAAGTTCAAACGCCGATAGTCAATACACATGCGCCATCCTGTGATCTTTCTTTGAGGGATAGTCTCTCCCTTTTCATTAATAACAGCTTCGATGCCCCCCTTCTTAGGGACAACTTGAACAGGACTGACCCATGGACTGTCAGAAATCGGATAAATGATGTTCGCGTCAAGGAGTTTCAGAACCTCCTTTCGAACTACCTCCTTGAGGTTAGGGTTTAGCCGGCGTTGAGGTTGCCTGATAGGTTTGTAGTTTTCCTCCATATATATGTGGTGCGTGCAATAGGAGGGATCAATTCCTTTGATATCAGCGATAGTCCACCCGATTGCTGTCTTGTGCTTCTTTAGTACCTCAAGTAACCTTGTTTCCTCCCCGGAATTCAGAGAAGAGGAAATAATGACAGGCAAATGGTCATTTTCAGCTAGGAAGCATACTTGAGGTTAGAGGGTATTTCTTTAAGCTCGAGTTTAGGTGGTTGTTCCACTGATGGAATTGATTTTTGAGGTTTTCTGTCGAGTTCTTCGATTGGTGGCCGGTACGCTTGATAACCAGCCCTTCCTTTCTCTACGTACGCCAGCATGGCGTTAACTTCTGGATCCTCCACCTTTTCTTCTAGAGAAGTAAATAATACTCGCTCTAGCGGTTCAGTTTCAGCTTCCTGGATGGAAGATGGGAATACATGTCCTCATCTGTAGCAAAATCGCCTTCCTCCTCCTCATCATCTGTGAATCCCACTGTCTTAGCATGAGGAGAAAAGTTTGAGCTTTTCTTCATCATTTTGCATGTCGAATTCAATCGTTTCATCCTCGTACCGAAGAGTGATTTTTCCATCATGGACGTCAATGATGGCTTTGGCGGTACTCAGAAACGGTCGACCTAGAATCAGGGGAACCTCAACATCGTCATCCATTTCTAGAATGACGAAATCAGCTGGAAAGATGAAGCGAGACACTCCAACTACCAGATCCCGGACTATGCCCATGGGCTTGAGCTCTGATCTGTCTGCTAGTTGGAGTTTGAAAGGAACCGGTTGCATTTCTCCTCCTTTACTTTCAAGAAGGTGGCGTATGGCATGATATTAATGCTGGCTCCTAGGTCGCATAGACCACTTCCACAGTCCACTCCTCCTATAAAACACGGGATCACGGGATTTCCCGGATCTGTTTGTTTGGGGGGAAGTGCTCGAAGAAGGGCCGCAGAGCATTCCTCCGTGAGGTGCACTGTTTCTTTCCCAGGTTTCTTCTTTTTCTTTGTCAAGAGATCCTTTAGAAATTTGGCGTAATTAGGCATCTCTTGCAAAGCATCAAGTATAGGTATGTCGAGAGTCAGTTTCTTGAAAATGCTCAAGAATTTAGAGAACTGCTCGTCGAGGTGTTTCTTTTTCATTCTGTTTGGGAAATGGGAGTCACTGTTTTTATGAGTGGAAGTTGGGATGTCGATGGTACTCGAGATGGAGGTGGAGTAACAGGAGTAGGAACTTGGATTTCTGAGGGAGGTGAAGTTGGTTTGGTGGTTTCAACATTGATATAGGAATCTTCAAGATTTTCTTTTTCTTTTCCTTTGCTGGTGGCAAGTTCCCTTCCACTCCTTAAAGAGACTGCACACAAGTTTGTTGATTGTAATGTGCCATCGTCTATAAGGACTGAATTTGCTTGTTCCTTTGGATTGGGATTAGTCTGTGAAGGGAATTGACCAGGTGGTCTTTGTTGAGTAAGTAACTGTTGGATCTGAGATTGCAAGGCTTTTTGGTCTTTGCGCAGAGCTGCGACCTCTTCTTGCGTATCTCTGGATTTACCCATCATCGCCTTAAACATCTCTTGCATCTGAGACATATCAGACTCAGGATTCGAAGGAGGTTGAGTTGGTCGACTCGATGAAGCTTCATTGCCATAAGGCTGTTGTTGATATTGCCTTTGGCCTCCTTGGAAATTGGACTGAGGTCTGTAGTTTTGGATGTTTGAGGGTATGTGGGTTTTGGATATTTTCTGTGTTTGAGTAGCGAAGGTTGGATTGCATGTTACGTTGCCAAGGTTGTCTGTATCCTGATTGTTGGTGATGTAGTTTGCCTCCTCCGCTGCTTTTAATTCTTGTAGTTGGGGGCATTGTTCATAATCATGAGGCCCCCACATTGCGTACAAGAATTAGTTGGAGATGGTTGGGATAGAGGAGCATAGCCTGGAGGGGTAGTAGGTGTCGGGAAATCATCGACTTAGCTTGCTGGGGGAAGGAATTCATAGCCATCTGCTCAACCACTTTCTGCAGAGTACTGACTTTTGTTGCCTGCTGAGCATTGCTTCCATGAGTTGCTCATGGCTTTTCATCAATTGGTCGAACTTGTTATCACTCCCCAACATGATATAATCCTGGAGTACCGCTCCTTGATCCACCGGAGGCCCAGTCTCTGATTTCCTCACAGAGAGATTCCATGCTGTTCAGAAATTGTGCTCCTGGCTTTTTCAGAATGTCAGCCCCTAACGAAGATAACACCATTGTTCTGCACGGACCGATCAAGCCTTGTAGAACAATTGTGATACTTGTTCTTTCGTCAGACCATGGTGAGGACAAGTGAGTAGTAGACCTTTGAAGCGATCCCAAGTTTCACAAATATTCTCCGACCCTGGTTGCTTGAAATTATAAATTTCAGCAATCATCTCCAATGTTCGGCTCGGGGGTAGGAATTTGTCGTAGAACTTGGTGGCCATGTCGTCCCATGTACCATGGTACTTGGTGTTAGGCTATGATACCACTTGCTCGCGTTTCCCGTCAGGCTGTGGGAATAATGACAATCTTGCATATTGAAGTACTGCGTCGGTTGCAGTAAGACTATTGGCATGTTGCAAGAATTTTGTAACATGTAACAGGGCTTCGTCGGACTGGTGCCATCAAACATGCCCAACTCCTTCACACATCGATTTGATGATATGGCTTCAGCTTCTGCCACTCATCGTATTCGATGGGCTGAGGTGAGGAAGGATGATAGCAGGCTGTGTCCTTGGTTAGACGGCCTGTTGATATTTCGAACCGTTGCTGGTGTAGATGCCATGTTAGCTTCCGGGTCAGAATCTATCACTGTGGTGGTTTTCGTTGAGTTCGTCTCTGCCTTAGATGCGCAGAAAGGTTCTCTCGATCTCTGATGGATTATAACCAACCGTGTGATTATTATATTTTCTGGGAGACTGTTTGACCTGGTAAAAGGCATTCACCACTCAAAACAGAGAAAAGAACTGGTTATACGTTAGAATAATAAAAATGTTAGGAATTAGTAGACAGAAATTTAAGTTAGTAGTTAGGGACAATGGAAAGAAATAACAGAAAATTGAAATGACAATGGAAAGAAATGACAATGGAACGAAATGACAGAAATTTAAGTTAGTAGTTAGAGACAATGGAATATTAAAGGACAATGGAAAGAAATGACAATGGAACGAAATGACAATAATATTAAGATGTTCAGAAGTTAGATGTCCAATGTCCAATCAGATGTCCGAGATTATATGTCCGAAATTGGATTAACAGTTTTTTTTATTTTTTTTACTAATTAACAGATTATTATAATATAACAGGTGAATTAACCGGGGCTTAGGGACTAGATTAAATCAAGTCCCCGGCAACGGCGCCATTTTGCAGAGTGGATTTATCGTGAGTTATTAGCACTGGTGAAATTGATAAAAGAAAGAAATTAATACTCAAAATATCCGTCGGGCTGCAAATAAAACCCGGTCGCAGTAGTATAGAAGACAGAAGCGGCCGGGGTCAAACCGTGGGACTTATAGCGAGATAAAATAGTTCCTAAGCTTGTCACAAAAGGGGGGAAGTTAATTGACTTGTTTTAGAGAAAATATTAAGCAGATTAAAACTGAGTGCAGATGAATTAAATGGAACTCCGGGTTTAGGTTTTATATAATCTGATTAATTATGCTATCTCTACCGGTTTAATATATTAGTTTGGCAAAATTCCTGTTATTATCCTAAGGACTAAGTCATAGACCCTTAAGAACTCGTTTACCAGAAAATGCTCGGTCTAATCAAGGTTCGAGCAATACTATGTAAACGGACGTTAAATTCGAGGAATTATATTGCATCTGAAAATACTAACCTATTAAATCATAATAAGCTTTCTCCAGATTTACGGCTTAATTAACCTGTCTATTTATCACCTGGTCTGATCAAAATAGACTTAGGAAAGCATTTTAATAAATTCATGTAATTTATTAAAATGGTGAGAGAAAACCTTTAAGCGTAACAAACTGTATTTATTTTAACCGGTAGAAATATTGATTACAAATTAAACAAACCATAATTAAAACCTTTGCCCGGAGCAAATCCTCCTTAGCCTGACATATTAAAGACAGAATAAGAAGTAGAGGAATACATCTGAGAAGATGTTTATTTCCGCTCCGCTATCTTATCTGCTAATATTTTTGACAGAGGTTGGACAGGATAACGGTATGAAGTGGAATGATTTATGGGATGAGATGTAGTATGGAATTTATGTGGATGAAATGAGTGATTTTATGGAGAGTTTTATGGTATTTTTATGGAAGAAAATGGCATAAGTTTGGGGTGGAACGTGTGTGTTTTTGTTTGAAGTAGCAGTGGTATTTTATAGAGGAGAGGAAGAAGAAGAACGACTGCAAACAGAGGTGGAAGAGCATTGATTGCTCAGGGGACAGAACGCGAAGAGTAGATAGATAAGTTGCAGGTCGACGGGCGAAGTCGACGAGCGAAGTCGACGAAGAAAAACTGTTTTGCGCGAGATTTTAGTCGCGTCCGTCCGCCTCTGCGTCCGCCTTAATCCCGCGCGGACGTCTCTGTCGACTTGCTGTCCGCCCGGCCTCTTCTTCTGTCCGCATGACCGTCCGCCTATGAATGAAGTGGACGTCTCTGTGAGTTCCGCCTCCCTGTCCGCTCGACTTCAACGCGGACGTCTCTGTTCTGTGGAACTCTCTTACGTCCGCCTAAATACCATGCGGACGCATGGGCGGACACGAGTTCTTGACCCATTATCTTGTACGAACTTTGACCGGCTCTAGATTCTTCGTTTGGACTCCGTTTTTCGAGCCGTTTGCGCCTATGCGTTCGTCTCTTCGTCTACTTCACTCCCGGCTTGGTTTTCCTCATATTAAACCAATAAATTTGTGAGATAAACAATAAAACATAAACTAGAGGAAAACTAACCGAAGTGGAGAAATGAGCAAGAAAAGTGCTAATATTATATATGAAATACACCTGTAAATCATGCTCATTTGGACACTTATCAGTACAGACATTGGATATGTTCCAAGAATCTCGAAGCAAATGCAAGATAGCTGGAAGAATATCCAGCCTAAACCCAACAAGAAAATACCTAACGTAGGCACGTCAATGTTCAATGAACGGGATGGAATTCCCAGAACAAACACCAAGACTACCGGGGAATATTGTTCTTCACTGAAAAAGACATTTAACCCAGCCAAGAATGCAAGGAAGGAAGAATCAATGATCTACCTGAGGATGGGAGACAGTACAATTCTAAACAAGAAAGTTCTGTATACAGTACCACAATGCGGTTAGTTAACCGGACATATTCATAAATATAAGCCAGATGAAATGGCGTAACTCAATAACACCTAGGAATAATCCTTGAAAGGTGTCTAAGTCAACAAAAGTTGGATGAGATATCGTGATGAGAACACGAGAGTTAAAATAAATACTCGGTTAAAACACCAAGGGAATCCACTTAACAGGAGGTACCCTAAACTACCAAAAAGCACTGATGAATATCAGATTGCCTAAAGGGACCTCCCATAAAGGAAGTGTGTGCAACGACTATGTCACAGAGCCAGTAATACCTCCAGACCATTTAAATGGTATACAGAGAAGTAGGAACTTGTGTGAACAGTCTACAATGAGCAGAGCTTGAGGCAATGTGGCCTATAAACCATGAACTAGCTATGATATATAGATTCTAATTGTTGCAAAACTTACATAGAGTCAGAAGAAGAAATGCCGGGAAAGGCATCAGTAAGAGAAGAGATACTATTTCATACAAATGAATAGAGCGGTAAATGAACCACTCGATTTGAATTCAATTAATGAGCAGCTTAGAGTAAAGACTACTTTAGTGTCACTGTCACTAGAGCATCAGGCTAGTATACAGTTGACAAGGCTTTTAGTTGCTTTTCTTGTTCTCTATAGTAACAGTAGTACAGGGACATAAGAATCTAGCGACGACACCACTGATTTGGCCTACGCCTGGGCGCTATGAGAATTTAGAGGGGGTGAGGATACCTCTCGTTATCATGAGACTACTGGAGCGGTGATTATGTGGACCCTCCAGAAAGAGGATTCCACCTGGTAATATAGTGAAGCTTAAGCATATGTTATTGCCAAGAGACAATTTAAACAAGAAAAAGAGAGATTTCTGAGACTAGTAAGAAGGAAGAATTTTATAGTAATTGTCAAAAACCGAAAGAGTAATCGGTTTAGGAGCAAACACAGTATGTGTACAATGAGAGTGATAGAGTGATAACGCTCAAGGAGCATAGAAACTTAAAGAATAAGTATATTATGTAATCAGCCAAGTCAATGGCGAACCATAGTATGAATGGTGCGCTAACATAGTAGCGGATGCCGTGTAAAGCAATGTTGTAGAATTAGTGAGAATATGGTGCGCAGCAAGCGACCATCATGTGAATATAGTCAGACAATGACATGAAGAACAAACAAAATTGAGAATTAGACTCAGTGGAGTTGAAAAGTAAGAGATGGTAGATAGACTGGTCACTAAAGCCTATAGTCTGAACCATTTAACAAGGATCTCACAGGGAACGCATTGTTCATCCCTATTACAATTGCATAAGGAACTAAAAGTGTTTTCCTAGTGGATCAACCTGATAAGTGGAGCAATAAGCTTCGGGACAAGAGTACCCAATTACTAAAAAACCAACCTGTACTGGATACGAAGGCGTACAACACACCAATGAATATGGTGCAATCCGGTTAAGCGGAAACCTAGAAACGAACCGCGCAGCCATGGGCTAAAGATGCACAAAGTACGTTGGATATACCAACAATCACAACGAATGAATTATACCGGAATAAAAGCGGGAAGAATATTACGAACGTTAGAAGGACCGGCGCACAGAAAATGCAAGGTCGTACAAATGAAAGAATATTTGTATAGCACCGAAAGGGTGAATGTAATTTAGAAACCATTAACAACAGAGGAAGTGCTACACATTAGGTAGTAGCTCGACCTTCACTGACAGTAAGTCAGAAGAACCAAGTGAATAATCACGGAGGTACACAAGTATATACAATAGATTTCTAGAGAACTACATAGAAAATCTATAACTCATCGAGTTTCATACAATAAGAGATACCACACGTCGAATGAGAAACCTTTATTCCCAAAACAAAAGGGATAAAAAGGTGGTGCACAACACATTGAGAATGACGAGAAGGGCGAACTAAGCGCTAAAGATATTAGGGTCGCGCAGTAGAAGCTTGTGAGCCCTAGCTCAAAAGCTTAATATACCTAGTGAATACGAGTGAATGGTGAATTATCAATGCATTGAAGCCTAATAGGCTAGAACCAAACCCGATTATGAGTTAAACAGACTCCAATGAGAATTCCTGGTGCAGGGACTAAACCGTCAAATGGTTAAGACCCTTTGACCAGAACTCATTGTATAATAGACTGCATGGAAGCTAAAATGCTTCTTGATGCCTGAATTTAGTGAACCAGTGTTCAGTAATAACATATGGTAGATTACGTGGGCGTAATCCCTTTTAAGGGGGTAGAGTGAAAAGCCGCGTAGCGTATTGTAACACCCCAACTCATAACGCCGCACTTAACAGCTTAAACACAATATCGCAAACTTAATAACCTAATCACAATCGTCGCAGCGGAATAAACTAACACCGGGACCTTGCCACGGTCTGATCAATAGAATATACCGGACTTAAATACCTACAATGATTATCTAAAAGAATTTACAAACTATCCAAAACATACACCAACCGAGTTCATAGTATCTCAAGCAACAACACAACTACCTCCAGTCTTAGTACCGATAGACGGGTGCACAGGCGCAACCCATACTCAAAATAAAAGTCCCACCTAAGTCTACCCGCTCCTACCCCCATGGTGACTCTTCATGGGCCGCTTACCTGTAAAAGTAAAAACAGCCCCCAAAGGGGGTAAGCAAGAATGCTGGTACGACCCTCTCATGGCCCCCAAGCTAACGGGGCTACGACGACTAATTGTCGATAGCATGGAAGTTGATTAGAATCACAATCATAATATGAAGTGCAATAAAACAACAAACCACAAATGAACATACTTAGTTCACACACAAATGAACGACTTAAAGCGTTCTCTTAGTAAGTGAGTTAGTAAGTACTCCTTCAGTCCCAATTCCTCTTATCCTCAGTCCATCTTTACTTACCTCAGGCTTAGCCTTATCTTAATCTTAGTATACAAACCGTTCTTTTAATAGAAATGGTCGTATCTTATCTCAATGTTTACTTTGTCGGGTCAAAAGCAACCCTAGCCAATGAGCTATTAACTCCATTGGTTGAATAAACAAATTATCTTATAATTAGGATTTAGGTGATCCTACCACACCATCTTAATGCCTCCTACCTTGGACTGGAATTCCAATGTAGCTGAGCCGACATTCGACCCTAGGCAACAAGTCCGAAGACTAGTCCTTAAGCGGAAGTCGGATCTGATTCAGATATCGACCCTCTTTCCTTAGCATGCATGACCGGAGTCAGTCCTGGGTTCCTCACCCCCCCTTAAGTTCCAGTTAGTGAAAATCTTACAAACCATGCGTTAGTTAAACCTTAACGGGTATTAACCAACAGTTGCCAATGTATAATTCCTCTCCTTAACTCAATAAGTACTAGCTTAGTTAGTAGCAAACCTCAAGTCTCGTGGGTTAGTGTAAAGTAACACATTCACAATGAGAACAAATAAAACTGGTTGCATGCTTTATCTTGTCTTAGTCATAGCAAACAAACAGATAGCACACAAGCCGAGGGACACCTCGTTAGCAAGCAGGTCACAAGAAAGACTGTACCGTTCACCGTCGATTGTCCCGGTTGTTTAATTCTCCTCCGGTTCCAAACTTTCAAGTCCTAAAATGTTCATCCAACTTAGATTATTAATTGCTTACACGTTACTTAATCTCTTAACTTACTTAACCCTTAATGATCCCCACCTAACCCCTCTCAAGTTTTAAAACTTAATCTTACTACTTAACCTTAAACATTTATGTTTATACTTAACTTAATCCCTTAGATGTTTTCTACCTCCAATCATCATTGCCCTCTTAATGGGGTACCATTAATACCACTTAACATCTTTAGAATTTAAAGTTTTTTTATAAGTTTTAGGTCGATCGACCTTACCGACCGACCTTACCCAAGGTCGGTCCATTCCAGAAAATATTACCGTTCGAAAATTTTACCCCGACCGACCTTGCAAGTCTGGTCCCCAAGGTCGGTCCATTCCAGAGTTTTTTCCCTTTAAAAATTTAGGCCCGACCGACCTTGCCAAGGTCGGTCCCAAGTTTGGTCGATTCTAGAGACCAATTCCCGTACAAAATTTTAGGCATGACCAACCTTGCAAGTCCGGTCCCAAGGTCGGTGAATTCCAGAAAGTTCCCCGGCAGTATAAACTGGGCTCGACCGACCTTGCAGGTCCGGTCCCCAAGGTCGGTCTGCTCCAGACCTTTGTTTCTATTTGCCCATTTGACTCCAAACTTCACCTTACATAACCTAGTATGTTCTAACCTTATTTGGGAAGTTCAAACACACTTTTAGCCATCCACTAAACCCCTTAAATCACTCACCAAGATCCACTTTAGCCATTATGCATTTTCTTGTAATAATGTCAACACTTGTAATGTTTTTCACTAGGCTTCTAAGTGGTGGTTCAAACCTATAATAACCATTATGCCAAAATGTTTTCTCACCACTAGAACATCATCTCCCAAGCATCTTTCACCATCTAAATTCCTTTGTGCAACTAATTGAAGTTCCTTCAGAAGTTTATTCCTCCTTCTTCCAACTCATTATCTTTTCCCTACTTGTTTACCAATATTTGCATAAGTCCTGAATACACAAGTGTATCCCAAAACACTCATTTGGTCCCTAAATCCTCCATGATAATTCCTAAGCCATTCTAATTCACAAGAACACCATAAGCTCATTCTTTTTCAACAAAACAACTCCTAAAACTTCCTAGTACTTCCTTAGTCATAAAATTTCCTTAGAACATCTTAAACACCAAGTTTCTTCACCAAATTTTTACATAGGTTCCCTAGTATATTGTTACACCCAAACACTTAGTTTTTCACTATCAAACAACCATGAACACTTCAATTCTCATTACACCATCTTAACACTCAATATACACCCAAACTACACTACATCACAATATAATGCATAAATTTAAATTGCTTGGCACTTAGGCCCTTAAATGACTTGGCTCTTAGGCCCTTAAATGCATAAATCTTAAACACTGAATTTCCTCAATATATATAGCCTTTGATCTGCAAATACACATAACAAGGCTCCCATTGTAATGTAAATGTTCTTATAGTTCACCTTGACATTGTTTAACTATCTCCTTTCTCATTTGCTCTTTAATCACAAGTTATCAAATATAGTCACTGTTTCTCCTAGGTTATATAGCCCTTTCCTAATGTAAACACTAAGCTAGGCTTATCCTATATCTAAATCGCATCCCTTAATGCATTAAACACCTTAAGCTAAGACATTTACCTTGTCCTTTTACAAGCTTCACAAACTTTCTTCCTTAGGTTTTTCCTTGAACAATCTAGGTCACCAACCAAATTCTCCTTGCCAATGTTCTAATCAAAATTCAATGACTCCAATGAGTGCTAGATAATACACTAACCTAACCTAAGGAATAAACCCTAGGTTAAAAATGTGTTTTAAGGTATTAAAAACGAATGTTTTACCTTGAGGTCTTAAGATAGGCTTGGCTATGAATCAATAAGAACCTCCTCTATCCCTTGGAGAATAGAAAACAAGCTAGAACAAGGCATACAAATGAAGCCCCATGAGTAGAAAGTTTCGGACATATGAAGAAGTAGTGGAAACTTGATTTTTTTACATATTCTTTACCTTAAGAGAATGGAGAAGCTATCACACCCTCCAAGCTTATATTTCCTCCTCTAACAACGGTTTTCCTTGGCACCAAATTGAGGCTCTTGAAGATTTATAAAGATAGAAAGAGAGATCTTGAGCTAACTAAGAGAAATATGTATTTTGTTTTGTTTTCGGAGCTAAGATGAGTGTTTGGCAAGCAAATGGAGATGGAGCTAGCATGGGGTTGTCTTCTACATGAATGGAGAAGGGAAGAAGATGGTGAAACCGGTGGGAAAAGAAGAGAATGAAGAGAGGAGAGAGAGGTAAGTAAAAGTAAGATATTTGTTTCCTTAAATCAAATAGTAACTAGTCTTCTTTTCCCTATTCTTTTATAATCTTACTTATTCATATGGTGACCCATCCCCTTATAATACCGGACCCTTATTAATTTTGGCTAGTCATGGTCTTGTTTACCCATTTAATTAAACTTAATTGACAAAAGACAAAACTAGGCACTATTTGGTTACTATTCACAAACTAGTGCACATATTTGTGAAATTTTTGATTTCCCATTGATTTAGACTTCCTAATGTGATAATAAGTATTACACAAGTTTATTAAGGAGTAATCATGGGCATTTAGCCACTTAAAACCCCTTTCTAAGACAATTTTTCAAAAATGTGCTTTAAGAGTCCTTAAAGCACATTTTGTGTTCTAACTTGTTTTTGAGCTTGGTTTTCTTTGGTATTTGATTTAATATGACCATTAGGATGTTAATAAGGTCTAAGAATGATATTTGGGTGCTAACCCAAGTTACTCCAAGCTTAGAGCACCTTTTTTTACCTAAATTGCTCTTATGGTGTTTCCTTGTGCTTTCTTCTTCGGTTAAAATTGTTTCCTAATGTTTCTAAGGCATTATTTAGCCTTCTTACATCTTAGTTTATCATCTAAAAACCATATCCAGGTTAGGGGTATTTCAATCTACCCCCCTTAAAAGAACTTTGTCCCCAAAGTTCACATATGTGCTTAGTCATTCCCGGTACTCAATTTCCTTAATCTTAACACCACCTCCTATATTCTCATTCACACATCTCATGACTCAAAGTCTACCACAAAAGCAATACATAAGTATTGTACATATCTCAAACTTACCACCAAAGTATAATAACTTACATAATCATAGCTTACACAAACAAACAACGACAAACATGTTCGTTTACTAACTCAAAAGCGAGGAAGCTCTACCCCCCTTAAAAAGGGGTACGCCCCATACCCTATACAGATGATCTAGTCAGTAAATAACGAAGGGTACTTCGACCTCATCTTATCCTCTAATTCCCACCCACGTGGCCTCTTCGACATCCTAGTTAGACCAGAGAACCTTCACTAGTCGCACTGTCTTATGGCGAGTGTCCCTAGTCTTACTATCCAAGATTCTCTGAGGAATCTCCACCGATCTCATATTTGGTTCTAACGTCAACCTCTCAGGCTCTAACACATGGGAGGGGTGGTGCATGTATTTCTTTAGTTGTGAAACATGAAAAACATCATGCACTTTACCCAGCTCAGCAGGTAAATTCAGCCTGTAAGCAACTGGGCCCACCCTCTCCGTAATCTCATAAGGACCAACAAACTTTGGGCTCAATTTGCCCTTCTGCCCAAATCTAAATACACCCTTCATCGGTGAAACTCGTAGAAATACCCGGTCGCCCACTCGCACTGCGAACTCTAGGTCTCGCCGTTGGACATCAGCATACGACTTCTACCTATATCTTGAGCAGCTTTCATGTTCTCCCTGATTTGCTGAACTTCAGCCTGAACTTGTTCTAAGTATTCTGGTCCTATAATGACCGACTCACTCGACTCATCCCAGCAGAGCAGTGTACGACATGGTCTACCGTACAACACTTGAAAAGGTGCATCTTGATCGAAGCATGATAGCTATTGTTGTAAGAGAACTCGATCAGATGCAACTTGTCAATCTAACTGCCCTGGAAGTCTAAGGCACATGCCCTTAGCATGTCCTCGAGTGTCTGAATCGTACGCTCAGTCTATCCATCTGTCTGATGATGGAACACGGTACTCAACTTCAGTTCTATACCCAACGCTTCTCTGGTAGCTCTCCAGTACCTCGAAAGGAATCTGGTATCTCTATCTGACACTATGGTCTTCGGTATCCCGTGATGTCTCATAATTTCCTTCTCAAACAACAACTAATTTGGTTACCTTCCAAGTATCCTTCATCGGTATGAATCGGGCTACTTTGGTAAGGCGATCCACCACCACCCATATCATGTTCAGACCTCCCCTAGCAGGTGGGAGTCCGACTACAAAGTCCATGGAGATATCATGGAACTTCCACTCCGGAACTGGCATCGATTGTACCATTCCGCCCGGTCGTCGGTGCTCGAATTTCACCTTCTGGCACGTGAGACACCTCAAGACGAACTCGGTAACATCTGTCTTCATCCCCAACCACCAGAAGTATCTCTTCACGTCCTTATACATCTTAGAGGCTCCTGGATGGATGGAAACGGAAGAACTGTGTGATTCTCTAAGTATACGGTCTTTCAAATCTGTGCCTCGTGGTATGCATAACCGGCCCTTAAGTCTGATCAGATCATCATCATGAAGTCTGAAGTCATATTTCTGACACTCAAAGGTACCCTCTGTCAGCTTCTGTCTGACCTCCCTCATATACTCATCTGTCCTCTGAGCCTCTCGCACCTCATCAACCAAGCTGGAGAAAGAAACTAGCGAATGGAGTGAGTGTGCTCGACGGCTCAGGGCGTCAGCTACACCATTGGCCTTCCCTTCTTTGTATTGGAGGTCAATGTCATAGTCCTTCAAAAACTCTAACCATCTCCTCTATCGAAGATTCAACTCCTTCTGAGTGAATATATATTTCAAGCTCTTATGATCGGTGTAGATCGTCACACTAACCCCGTATAAGTAGTGGCGCCATATCTTCAAAGCAAAGACTACAGCTCCCAGCTCTAAATCATGTGTGGGGTAGTTCTCCTCATGTTCTTCAACTGGCGTGAGGCATATGCCACCACCTTGCCATGTTGCATGAGCACGCAGCCCAGCCCTCTACCGGATACGTCACAGTAAACCTCAAAGCCCTCCGCACCGTCTGGAATAGTCAGAACTGGTGCAGTGGTCAGTGAGTCCTTCAAACTCTGAAATGATAACTCACAATCATCGGTCCAAACGAACGGTGCATCTTTCTTCATCAGACTGGTCATCGGCTTCGCGACCTTGCTGAAATCCTTAACAAACCTCCGGTAGTAACCTGCCAAACCAAGAAAGCTCCGAATGTCGGTAACTATCTTCGGTCTCGGCCAAGTACGTACAGCATCAATCTTAGCTGGATCCACCGCGATCCCAGCATCCGAGATGACATGACCCAGGAAGGAGACCTGGTCAAGCCAAAACTCACACTTGGAGAACTTAGCATATAGCTGGTTCTCCCTCAGTATCTCTAATACCCTCCTCAAATGTTCCTCATGCTTGGCTTTCGATTTTGAATATACCAGAATGTCGTCAATGAACACCACAACCGACTTGTCCAGCTGCTCCCGGAACAAGCGATTCATCAGATCCATAAATTTCGCCGGTGCGTTCGACAAACCGAACGGCATCACTGTAAACTCATAGTGGCCATATCGTGTCCAGAATGTCGTCTTCTCAATATCTCTCTCCTTAATGGCTATCCGATGATACCCCGATCTGAGATCAATCTTGGAAAACACTGATGCCCCCTTCAACTGATCGAACAGATATCAATGCGGGGTAGTGGATACTTATTCTTCACAGTCACTGCATTCAACTCTCTATAGTCGATGCAGAGGCGGAGACTACCATCCTTCTTCTTCACGAAGAGAACTGGCGCTCCCCATGGTGATACACTCGGTCTTATGAATCCCTTATCTAACAAGTCTTTCAACTGATCCTTCAACTCTTTCATTTCTGCCGGAGCCATGCGATATGGTGCCTTGGCTATCGGTCCGGTTCCAGGTAGCAGCTCGATGGTGAACTCTACCTCCCGAGTAGGTGGCATGCCCAGCAGTTCCCGTGGAAAGTGATCAGGGAACTCCGACACTACCGGTAAGTCGGGGTCGAACTCGGGGTCCCTCTCTATGTCCTGGACATAGCAGAGATATACTTTTTCCTTCCTCCTCAACTCCTTATACATTGCCATAGCGGTGATGATCTTAGTCGTAGGCTCTCTGGGCCTCTGGCGGTATGATATCGTTACCCAACAGACTCCTGAGCAACAGTCTATGCTCGACGCAGAGAATACAACCCTTGTGCCGCTCCAACCAGTTCATCCCGAAGTTACATCAAATCCTAACTCCCTGAACTCAATAGAACTGACTGGAAAGTCTTCCCCCTTAATTCTAACAATGGCTCCTCGGTAGTAGCGAGTGCAACGAACCTTCTCCTTAGACGGGAGCGTAACCGTGAAGTCGGGTAGCTCATCAGCGTCTAGCCCCAACCTTCTCACAAATGATGCCGAGATAAAGGTATGCGAGGCCCCTGAGTCGAAGAGAACTGATGCCTCAATTCCATTAATCGGAAAGGTGCCGGTGAGGATGGTACCGCTGGCGTCGGCCTGTGCCTCTGTAAGTATGCTTAGCGCACCTTTCGTACCGAGTCCATAACCTAATTGTATTTCACAAGCTTATAAGTAATGATGGTATAACAAGAGTCGTAACAATTAATATGAACAACACTGTTATTTTATTAATAACCATCCAGTTTACATCGTGTGCTTCATCCTTACATCTCATTCCTTATCTCATACTAAAGCATTACATAGCTAATATTGTCTAAAGGTTAAGTTTAACCGTCCTGGTCTCATGTGCGTCGCATTTATCACTGCTGACGGTGTTGTATTCAGCTTGATTCTCTTAATCCCATGGTATAACATCCTTGATTCACCTCCCATAACTAATACATCCCCTGACTTAAGTATTAACTTATTAGCACGGTCCGCACGCTTCTGCTCGCCGTACAAGAACTCTACGTCGTCTCCAATGGACCAAGACACTACTGGTATCCCCCTTTCGAGAGATTCCGCTGTCTCGTCCTTATCCTGGTGTAGTCCAAGTCGCCCGTCTTTCTCGTAGAAGTTCACAATGCAGATGTCTGCTTGTATGTCTGGGATCGGGTCAGCTTCCAACTGCTGAGCGATCTCCACAACTTGTGTAATAACCGGATGGAACTCTCCGGGTATTCCCGGTGGTGAGACTCCATCTTGTGCTCTCATGGTCTGGTATTTCTTGGCATACGGATTCCAGTCCTTGCCTAGGCTCATCATTTTTAACCTCATCCTTGCTCCCCCTGGGTACTCCGGTGTATAGAAACCTCCCGGTCCCACTCCTAACTGACTGCATCTCCGATGATGGCTATTTGTGCTTCGGGTGTTAGGTATCCCTTAATAAAATCATACCTGGGCGGATAACCTGACATTGTTCGATTGGAAAGTCTCGAGTTTTGATGTCGGTGTCTTCCAGGTTAGGTGTTGAAGGTATTGGATAGCAAATGTTGAAGTTCCCTAAGGTGGTAATAGGTCATATCTTACTTTAGGTTCTAATCTTACCTTATTCTGATCTAACTCAATTATTCACAAAAATGCTTGATAATGCGGTAAGCAGACAATTTTATCACTTAAAGGTTTATAGCGGTACCTGGCCTCGATGAGGGTTCAGGCTCATCGTCCCGGTCCACTATGTGTAGTGTGGGTCCCGACTTCTGGACTACCCGTGGGTTCTTATCTGCAGCTTCCTGCACTCTCTTCTGACCGTCAGATCCAGCTGTTAGCAGAAATATGTTACTATCTCTACTTAGGTGTACCTATCGTTTTGCGGAATAGTGAATTGAGTGGGGGTTGTCGATCTCAAGGACCTCGTTCAATTAATTGACAATTTATTTATTAATTGAAACTTAACTAAGAAAACAGGAAATGTCACATTTTTAGGTTTTACTTAATTTAATGAAAGAAAGACTAAACAAACTAACATAAAATAATGAAACAGTAAAAAGATAAAAATAAACTAAATAAAGAAATAAAGATTGAATCTAAAGAAGCACCCCGTATTGTTCTGCAAACCTTCACTTTATTAATCTATCAATAAACTTTTCCCTAATTCTGCAGTAAACTCAGGAATTATAAATAGTTCGTTGACCGGCCCTGTACAACGAACCCTAACTAACTGAAATAACAAGCCGCAAACCATGCCCAAGTTATCAAGTTAATAGCATTAAACACAATTCCTATTGGAGACAGATTAACCTATAGGCGGGGTCATGCTTCTAGTCGTTAATCCGGTTTAACTTCCTATGTCTTGTTATCTAATCTCAGCGCCGCATTTCGATTAGAAAACTACAAATATTGCTTTAATAATTAGCTAGAAAATTAAAGCACATGAAAACAGGAATTAAACTACTGCAATTATAATCAGAGAAAAGATTACAAAATAAACTGAAAGATTCGGTTTGCTACCCCAACCCGGGAGCTAAACTAACTACGCTAACATAAATATAAAAACTGGAAAAATAATAACAAAAGAAGAACACGTGGACAGATTAGATAAAAAGGGAAGAAGAAACTTTATTAAGAAGTCCCCGCTCCACCCTCCGTCGTCACATATCTCAGTATTAATCCTGTGTCAGAAGTGTGGTGTGATGACAATAATATATGGTGTGGTGGTAACGTCGGTGAACGGATGAAGACGGTAGTGATGGTATGTGAATTCTGATGGACGATGGTGGTGGTGATGGTATGTGAATTCTGATGGACGATGGTAGTGGTGATGGTGTGACGAAGTGAATATGAGAGAGGCGTAAGCCTCTGTCGGCGTGTGAGCCTCTACGGCGTGGTCGTCCCTGTCCCTGATCAATGTAACCCTAATCTCTTATATAACAGCGACAAAGGTATGCTGTTAATCAATTAACGTGAGTGTTATCCCATAATAAAGCTTCACCGACTTTCACTTTAATCAATATCTTAAGCACGTGAAAGTATATCAGCCAATGATGGCTATATTTGATAAAGCGTGAATGATATGCAATAGCTTCTGAGTGATGATGTGTAATGTTGTGTGCACGGTTGTGAGTATGGCTGGGTGTGAATGTCATGAGAATATAATAATCATGCCGTCAATGTGGTTTATATATATATATATATATATATATATATATATATATATATATATATATATATATATATATATATACCGTTTGCTATGTTGTAATCTTTATAAGATGAAGAATGTAAATCCAAGATTTATTCCTACATTTGACACATAAAATGTATCAGTTCACATTAAAACATAAATATAAGGAAAAACATATGATATATAGCATGAATTGTTATGAAAATAGGAAGAATTAAAGCCCTAAAAGTATATGTATTTCACACTTATCACCAACTCCCTGATCGGTCTTGCCCTTGCCCTTCATCTCGGGCCTGTAGGCTCTGCTCTCGGGGTTCCAGAAGCACTCGTATGCTTGGTGCCCGTATACCCCACAATAGTTGCACTCAACCTTGTTCCCCTTACAATCGAGCCTGGGGTGGTCCTTGTGACACCACTGACAGATGTAGCGTCGTTGGTAGCCACCACCGACTCCCTTCCCAGTCTCAGATCCTGACCAATCTCAACATTAGTACTCATATCTTAACGGTTGCTAAACGGTGTTCAGTTCACTCAATATTCATTTCCTTACCCTTTGGCGCCCATGAGCGTAGGGGCTTAGCAGCATATGCATAGGTCAATTTCAGTGGCTCTTCAGTAGCCTTCTCAGTTCCTTCCTTCCCTTTCTGGTTCTGGCTCTTCTGGGCTTGAGGCTGATACTTTTGTTTCTTGTACCCACCTTGCCCTTGGTTCTCTGTGCTCTTCCCGACGTTCTTTCTCTTAGCATTGTCCTCGTCCCTTAGCTGGACGGTTATCTCAACCTTAGCAGCGGCATGATAGCACTTCTGCTTCCAAAGTATTAGTTTCTTTTATTTCTCACAATCTAAATCTTACTCACTTATTCATATCTTAATCGTTCTTATTACCTGCAAGGTAGTATAACTCGTCGGCCCCATGCCGTAGCGGAGTCGATGGCTAAGCCTGCCATAGAAGCGGTCCACCAGAATCTGGTCTGAATATCCAAGACCCGGCAGATTACGAAGCAAGGCGGTAAACTCTGAGTAATACTCGTCTACCGTCATCTTGTCCGTCTGCTTAAGCGCATCCAACTGTAAGCGCTTCTTCGTCTGGACATGGGCGGGATAGTACTTTGCTCATAGTATTGCGGTGTACTGCTCCCAGCCGAACTCTGGATTGGCCACATGCTCGGCCCTCACCAACTTCCACCAATCGCCCGCTGCCCCCTTTAGATAGAATGAAGTCAGGCGCACCTTGATACCAGTAGGGACGTCAAGGGCTCGAAGGCGGTCTCCAGCTCGGAGATGTACGCCTCAAGCTTGGCGAGATCAGTCTCCCCCTTAAAGTGTGCGGGTCGAAGGTCTGCAAGGCTCTTCACCCAATTCGGTTCCCGGGGCTGGGGTGGTGGAGGTGGCGCACCCACACCAGGCTGATAGCCCATATGCCCTAACGCGGCAGCCACGATCTCTACGATCGTCTGCCCTCCCGGTATCTCAGTAGCATCTTCGCCTCGGCCACGGCCTCAGCCTCCTCTAGGAAGTCCTGCCATCTGAACAAGCACAACTCACATTAGGTCTGTATTCACCACGGTTTTGGTTCAAGAATTTATAACTTCCGTAGACGGTAAAGACGATCCACACTTAATAGTGGTCATCTGACTCTACTCACTCTAACTTCTCACACCCTTAACCCATTACTTATACCTGATCTCATAACCTAACTCGGTGGTCACCTATGTCCGGTATTTCTTGATCAGAGCGTAGTTATGCTCTGATACCACTTTTTGTAACACCCCAACTCATAACGCCGCACTTAACAGCTTAAACACAATATCGCAAACTTAATAACCTAATCACAATCGTCGCAGCGGAATAAACTAACACCGGGACCTTGCCACGGTCTGATCAATAGAATATACCGACTTAAATACCTACAATGATTATCTAAAAGAATTTACAAACTATCCAAAACATACACCAACCGAGTTCATAGTATCTCAAGCAACAACACAACTACCTCCAGTCTTAGTACCGATAGACGGGTGCACAGGCGCAACCCATACTCAAAATAAAGTCCCACCTAAGTCTACCCGCTCCTACCCCCATGGTGACTCTTCATGGGCCGCTTACCTGTAAAAGTAAAAACAGCCCCCAAAGGGGGTAAGCAAGAATGCTGGTACGACCCTCTCATGGCCCCCAAGCTAACGGGGCTACGACGACTAATTGTCGATAGCATGGAAGTTGATTAGAATCACAATCATAATATGAAGTGCAATAAAACAACAAACCACAAATGAACATACTTAGTTCACACACAAATGAACGACTTAAAGCGTTCTCTTAGTAAGTGAGTTAGTAAGTACTCCTTCAGTCCCAATTCCTCTTATCCTCAGTCCATCTTTACTTACCTCAGGCTTAGCCTTATCTTAATCTTCATATACAAACCGTTCTTTTAATAGAAATGGTCGTATCTTATCTCAATGTTTACTTTGTCGGGTCAAAAGCAACCCTAGCCAATGAGCTATTAACTCCATTGGTTGAATAAACAACTTATCTTATAATTAGGATTTAGGTGATCCTACCACACCATCTTAATGTCTCCTACCTTGGACTGGAATTCCAATGTAGCTGAGCCGACATTCGACCCTAGGCAACAAGTCCGAAGACAAGTCCTTAAGCGGAAGTCGGATCTGATTCAGATATCGACCCTCTTTCCTTAGCATGCATTACCGGAGTCAGTCCTGGGTTCCTCACCCCCCCTTAAGTTCCAGTTAGTGAAAATCTTACAAACCATGCGTTAGTTAAACCTTAACGGGTATTAACCAACAGTTGCCAATGTATAATTCCTCTCCTTAACTCAATAAGTACTAGCTTAGTTAGTAGCAAACCTCAAGTCTCGTGGGTTAGTGTAAAGTAAACACATTCACAATGAGAACAAATAAAACTGGTTGCATGCTTTATCTTGTCTTAGTCATAGCAAACAAACAGATAGCACACAAGCCGAGGGACACCTCGTTAGCAAGCAGGTCACAAGAAAGACTGTACCGTTCACCGTCGATTGTCCCGGTTGTTTAATTCTCCTCCGGTTCCAAACTTTCAAGTCCTAAAATGTTCATCCAACTTAGATTATTAATTGCTTACACGTTACTTAATCTCTTAACTTACTTAACCCTTAATGATCCCCACCTAACCTCTCTCAAGTTTTAAAACTTAATCTTACTACTTAACCTTAAACATTTATGTTTATACTTAACTTAATCCCTTAGATCTTTCTATCTCCAATCATCATTGCCCTCTTAATGGGGTACCATTAATACCACTTAACATCTTTAGAATTTAAAGTTTTTTTTATAAGTTTTAGGTCGACCGACCTTACCGACCGACCTTACCCAAGGTCGGTCCATTCCAGAAAATATTACCGTTTGAAAATTTTACCCCGACCGACCTTGGAAGTCTGGTCCCCAAGGTCGGTCCATTCCCGAGAGTTTTTTCCCTTTAAAAATTTAGGCCCGACCGACCTTGCCAAGGTCGGTCCCAAGTTTGGTCGATTCTAGAGACCAATTCCCGTAAAAAATTTTAGGCATGACCAACCTTGCAAGTCCGGTCCCAAGGTCGGTGAATTCCAGAAAGTTCCCCGGCAGTATAAACTGGGCTCGACCGACTTTGCAGGTCCGGTCCCCAAGGTCGGTCTGCTCCAGACCTTTGTTTCTATTTGCCCATTTGACTCCAAACTTCACCTTACATAACCTAGTATGTTTTAACCTTATTTGGGCAGTTCAAACACACTTTTAGCCATCCACTAAACCCCTTAAATCACTCACCAAGATCCACTTTAGCCATTATGCATTTTCTTGTAATAATGCCAACACTTGTATTGTTTTTCACTAGGCTTCTAAGTGGTGGTTCATACCTATAATAACCACTATGCCAAAATGTTTTCTCACCACTATAACATCATCTCCCAAGCATCTTTCACCATCTAAATTCCTTTATGCAACTACTTGAAGTTCCTTCAGAAGTTTATTCCTGCTTCTTCCAACTCATTATCTTTTCCCTACTTGTTTACCAATATTTGCATAAGTCCTGAATACACAAGTGTATCCCAAAACACTCATTTGGTCCCTAAATCCTCCGTGACAATGCCTAAGCCATTCTAATTCACAAGAACACCTTAAGCTCATTCTTTTTCAACAAAACAACTACTAAAGCTTCATAGTACTTCCTTAGTCATAAAATTTCCTTAGAACATCTTAAACACCAAGTTTCTTCACCAAATTTTTACATAGGTTCCCTAGTATATTGTTACACCCAAACACTTAGTTTTTCACTATCAAACAACCATGAACACTTCAATTCTCATTACACCATATTAACACTCAATATACACCCAAACTACACTACATCACAATATAGTGCATAAATTTAAATTGCTTGGCACTTAGGCCCTTAAATGACTTGGCTCTTAGGCCCTTAAATGCATAAATCTTAAACACTGAATTTCCTCAATATATATAGCCTTTGACCTGCAAATATATATAACAAGGCTCCCATTGTAATGTAAATGTTCTTATAGTTCACCTTGACATTGTTTAACTATCTCCTTTCTCATTTGCTCTTTAATCACAAGTTATCAAATATAGTCATTGTTTCTCCTAGGTTATATATAGCCCTTTCCTAATGTAAACACTAAGCTAGGCTTATCCTATAACTAAATCCCATCCCTTAATGCATTAAACACCTTAAGGTAAGACATTTACCTTGTCCTTTTACAAGCTTCACAAACTTTCTTCCTTAGGTTTTTCCTTAAACAATCTCGGTCACCAACCAAATTCTCCTTGCCAATGTTCTAATCAATATTCAATGACTCCAGTGAGTGCTAGATAATACACTAACCTTAAGGAATAAACCCTAGGTTAAAAATGTGTTTTAAGGTATTAAAAATGAATGTTTTACCTTGAGGTCTTAAGGTAGGCTTGGCTATGAATCAATAAGGACCTCCTCTATCCCTTGGAGAATAGAAAAAAAGCTACAACAAGGCATACAAATGAAGCCCCATGAGTAGAAATTTTCGGACATATAAAGAAGTGGTGGAAACTTGATTTTTCTTACATATTCTTTACCTTAAGAGAATAGAGAAGCTATCGCACCCTCCAAGCTTATATTTCCTCCTATAATTGCGGTTTTCCTAGGCACCAAATTGAGGCTCTTGAAGATTTAGAAACATAGAAAGAGAGAGCTTGAGCTAACTAAGAGAAATATGTATTTTGTTTTAGTTTCGGAGCTAAGATGAGTGTTTGGCAAGCAAATGGAGATGGAGCTAGCATGGGGTTGTCTTCTACGTGAATGGAGAAGGGAAGAAGATGGTGAAACCAGTGGGAAAAGAAGAGAATGAAGAGATGAGGAGAGAGGTAAGTAAAAGTAAGATATTTGTTTCCTTAAAGTAAATAATAACTAGTCTTCTTTTCCCTCTTCTTCTACAATCTTACTTATTCATATGGTGACTCATCCCCTTAGAAAACCGGCCCGCTTATTAATTTAGGCTAGTCATGGTCTTGTTTACCCATTTAATTAAACTTAATTGACTAAAGACTAAACTAGGCACTATTTGGTTACTATTCACAAACTAGAGCACATATTTGTGAAATTTTTGATTTCCCATTGATTTAGACTTCCTAATGTGATACTAAGTAGTAAACAAGTTGATTAAGGAGTAATCATGGGCATTTAGCCACTTAAAACCCCTTTCTAAGACAATTTTTCAAAATGTGCTTTAAGAGTCCTTAAAGCACAATTTATGTTCTAACTTGTTTTTGAGCTGGGTTTTCTTTGGTATACGATTTAATATGACCATTAGGATGTTACTAAGGTCTAAGAATGACATTTCGGTGCTAACCCAAGTTACTCCAAGCTTAGAGCACCTTTTTACCTAAATTGCTCTTATGATGATTCCTTGTGTTTTCTTCGGTTAAAATTGTTTCCTAATGTTTCTAAGGCATTATTTAGCCTTCTTACATCTTAGTTTATCATCTAAACACCATATCTAGGTTTGGGGTATTTCACGTATGTTTTACGTATTAAGTACGTAAACTACGGTGTGCACATCATAAGGAACTAGTTTTGATGATTGTTTCGTATGTTACATAAACATATGCACTCATTCATAGTCTAATTGGGGTAATTGCGCATAGAAGATATGAATACTAGTGAAAAAGGAGTAGAGAAACTCCAGGGAGAATTAGAATCCCGATGATATATGTCTATTTGAGATTAGACATGGCATTATGATGTATGAGTCGGTATGAAACCGATGTAAAACCTAGTAGGAATTGAGTTCCCTAGGTAATATTATTTAAGGTGAATTGAGGATGATTGATGGACTGAGTTCCATCCTTTGAAGATGTATTGGTTTGTGATTATGACTAGAAAGATTAAAAGATAGAAAAGGGAAATAATTGAATTATTTGTTTGTGTGAAACTGAAGTGGGAAGTCGAACTTGATTTGCTAGTGATCAAGGGAAACTGAATACCAATTAGGGTGGAAGGATAGTTCAACACTGATGCTGATCACATCAGGGTTGAATGATTCTCGAATCTCCCCTTAAGTGGTCACAAGTAATCACGTTAAGAATAGATACAGTTAGCATAAATTGGAATTGGAGTTGCATTCTACTGTTATGTACGTTTGTGTTGTACGGGAATGTACACATGTTTGTATTGTACTGTGATGTATGTTGTGTTGTACTGATATGTACATGGTTGTTAATTGATTTTGTGTTGTATAGGTATGTGCACACTGGTTGGACAGATTTGGAGTCTGTCAGATTATGAATATGGATATATATAATCACGAGCATTATTGTCTGTGTTCGTGTAACATAATATTCACCAACTTTGAGGGCAAATATCTTTAAGAAGGTAGATTGAAATACCCCTGACTTAATTATGGTGATTGATTATGCTAATTTGATATTTAGAGGCTTTAATGATGCCTTAAGAATATTGGTGAAGAAAGTAAAACCAGAAGAAAAGAGGAAACACGTAAAAAGCACAAAACATAAAAACGTGTGTTATGCAACCATAGGAGGCATATGACCTCGACTAGGGTCCTATAGGGATTCCAAGGGCTTAATTATGCCTAAATAACATGTGGGAAAATTTCCCGAAGAAAACGGATCCATATAGTGGGATAAAAATGCAAATGAAGTCCTAAAGCACATTTTTTTAGAAAACCCGGAAACGTGACTTTAAACAGTTTAATGGACTTGTAAAAATTATTGTTGACCATATAACTATAATTAAACATTAATGAAGGTCTAAGAACCATTAAAATTAAAGAAATGACAAATTCCAGAAAAATGGGCCTGGTTGATGAATAGTGCCAAAAACCGGGAATTTACGAGTGTTTCGTGTGAAAAGACGAAGATACCCCTGCCTAGTATATTAAGGGGGCCAGTTTTTAAAGGGCTGACTCACCCTCTCCTTTTAGCCACATTAGCTCTTTATTAGTAAAAGAGACAAAAGAAATAAAAAGGGGTAAAAAGTGAAAAGTACTTATTTATTTTTCTTCTCTCTCTCCTCACATTTCCCTCCTCTCTCTCCTTCCTTTCTTCTCCCCAGCCGGCAGCTTCTTCTTCCTCCCTTACCAGGTGATTTTTGAAGCCCTCCCATTTGTTATACCCAAAATTTTGACCCCCTTAGTCAGGGTCTGTAAGGCTTTGGTGTTGTGAGAGGCACTTCAATCAAGTCATGAGGGAGCTCGATCGGCGCATTCCGGGGCATTGGGAGCAGTTTTGTCATCGTCAGGGTCGTTTTCGTAACTTTTAAGGCTCCCAAGACCTCCTATAGGCTTTCTCTCTCTTTGAAAAGATGCTCAAATCAACTTGAAATGATTTGAAATTTTAACCCATGATAGAGGATGACATTTTAAGCATAATGGCGTTGGAATTTTGATTTTTCGGATTTGCAATAATTTTTTAGAAAAATCATAATTGCCATCCTTGACACGTGGCTAAAATTTCACAGCAAAATTCCTTTGGGAAGTCACTTAATTAAAATTCCAAAAAATCTTACTTTTACTAGATTTTCTTTATAGTCTATAAAAGGGATAAATCTTTTGATCAAATTAGAATCTCATAAACTCAAGAACCCTAGGAAGTCAAAAAGCATTGCCTCTCCTCTCTCCCTCACGTTTTTCAACACCCGGCCACCAGAATCATACCGAAATTCCCCCGAAATCACCATCTAAACTCGTTTTCCAATTCCCAAAGCATCAACAATCATCAAAACTCCACATAAACACCACCAAAACGTGAATACCAGCAAGAACAACCAACAACCAGAAGCTTGGTTCGAAAACCTTTCGGGCCTGCCATCAACGGAGCACTCGATGAATCCCGGTGTGAAGGATCATTGTAAACCTGAAGGTAAAACAGGTAGAAATTCCACTTTCCCAACTCCCTACGACCTTATCAGTCTTGCCTCAAAATTTGGGTTCAAACCCACTCTTCTCGGCCTCTGTATTACTAATTGATTTAGCTACTGTCTTGTTACTTGTTTGCTATGTTTCGTGCATTATTCGACTTCAAACTGAAAACTTTTAATCACTAACATCTTGTATATCTTTCAGGCTACAAGTACATAAATTTTGAGTTAAAAACATCGTCGGGAACCATCAAAAACCCACTGTCCGTGGGTGGTCCGTGACCTCGGACGCATGGTCCGGGACCACGGACTGGTTGTCCGTGACCACGAACACCCATAGACAGTGGCGGGATTTCTTATTTTCCAATTTTTCAAATTTTAGGGTTTTTAACTGTACATGTCCGGGCCCACGGACACCCTGTCCGTGGCCCCGGACTTTTCAAGTTTACGTTTTTATTTTAGTTCTGTTTTCGTAATCATGTAATTCAGTTGGGGTCCGTGGTCTCGGACATTAGGTCCGTGGCTACGGACATTATTTAAATTTTACCTAATTCTGCCTCCGAAGCCCTAGTTTAGGTTCTTTTAATTTTCACTTTTATTTTTTGTCAAAAAATGCTAAAAAACATAAAAAAACAGAAGCTCGCACACTTGGGTTAAAACGACTTCGTAATAAGCCGTAAATAAACTAAGTAGAGGAAAAACGACTTTGAGGGGTAATGAAGGTAATTGAACCCTAAATAAGTCGTATACCCAGCCCCTGAACCCGAACTCTCCTTTCCTAATTTGATCTAGGTAAAAATTAGGTGGCGACTCATAATAGGTTCCAGTGAGCTAGCTTAGGTTTTAATAATTAATGTTATATGACATAGTTATTAATCTTATGTTATAAGTGGACCTAAAACCCAACTAGATCCTAATCAACTTAATCAACATAGGGTAGGGTTTAAAAATCGAGGCTCACACCATGGCTTCCCATGCTTTCTCCTCTTGCCCAAGCTACAATAATGCTCTAAACTCAAAATAAATTACATATTTGTGCTAGTCTCATCAAGAGCTTTCCTTCCCTCCTTTCAAAATCTCCAATGGTTGAAGTTAACCACCATGGGTATAGCTCCATTTGAAGAGAAAAGTGGATTTTCTGGAGCTTGTTCATCTCCTCTTTGTTTTAAGGTAAGAAAAATCTTAAAAGTCCATTTCTTCCTTCATTCCATATGTGACCAAAAATGGGTCCTCATGGTGTCTTGTTCTCTTCTTTGTTTGAGCATTTATTCTAGCCTCAAATGGTGGTTGGAACTCTCCTTCAATTATGACCGAAAATCTGTTCTAGAGCTTTAAAGGTAATGCCCTAATTTTAGTGCTTTAACCACCTTCCCTTGTTCTAGATTAATTAATGAGTCTAAGTGACTTTACTTAGCCGCATTTCATTATTAAATATTGGTATAGAGTGGTGGCAATGGCATTGCTTCCCTTGACCGAAAATGGGATGAGAAAGAGAAGAGGAGAAGATTGGAAAAGAAATGGAGAACTAAGGTAAATGATCTACCTTGAATGGCGCCTACCCTAATGCTTATAGAATTGTGGGATGGTTAAATAAAAGAATGAACCAAAAAATGTGCTGGAAAATGTGTTTGCTGAATATGATAGAGACTTGTGTTTATGCTAATGCAATGCTTCTATTTGATTTAAGGGCCTAAGTGCCATGTAATTTGAGATTGTGCAGTACATTGTTGATTGGTGAAATTTGGATGAATTGTGAGCTGGTAGAATCCATTATGGATTTGGTTAGTTGAAATTGATTTAGGTGAATGTTTTGGATGAGGTGATAAAGACACCGAAAATTTGGATAAGCTAGTGTAGTAACGGAGTTATGGTGAAATTTTTGTAGAAAACAAGTGGGTTAGGTGATGATATGAGTTTGGAGAATCTAAGGGATAACTAGGAGTTAATAGGGATTGATTTGGCTAGTTAATCACCCAAATGTGTTAGTTGAAGGATGGTGTTGAGATGTACAAAATCTATAGCATAAATGGTGTGTGAGTGTCTTGAATTTGCTAGAGACACTAGTAGAAAAATGGCCATTTTCGGCCCCTCATTTTCGGCAGTTTTTAAATTTTCGTCGAAAATGTGTGTATGGTCATGCTATTTTCGGCGGTTGTATATAGGAACCGCCGAAAATAGGCAAGTCGAAGCCTCATTTTCGGTGGTTCCTATATACAACCGCCGAAAATAGGCAAGTCGAAGCCTCATTTTCGGCGGTTCCTATATACAACCGCCGAAAATGAGGCTTCGACTTGACTATTTTCGGCGGTTGTAAATAGGAACCGCCGAAAATGAGGCTTATTTCTTATACCCTAACGCCCCGACTCGACATATCGAAGCTCTGCTGTGCCTCTCTTCTTCCTCGCGCGAGCTCTCGCCCTCCAATCGCCCTCTCTTCTTCCTCGTCGCCGCCGCACCTAACGCCGCCGTCACCGCCGCCGTCACCGCCGCCGCCTGTCGCCGCCCCAGTCGCGCCCTACCCCCCGCTGCTGCTGCCAAAATCGAACGCGAACAGAGAATCGGGGTTAGTTTTTCTCCGATTCGAAACTTTTGAAATTTTGTTGAATTGGGTCCTAATTTGTTGTTTATATGTAATTGTTGATTGATATATGTATTCTGGAGTGTAATTGATTGATTGGTTTGATTGGAAATACAATGTGTGGGCAATTTTAGAAAATAAACTATACGCTCGCAAGGTGTTCGATGAAATGATTTAACCAATTTCGGTGATTTTTTTTGCTATCTTACCATTGTTTATGTGAATTTTCAAGAATTAAATGACCTTAGTGAATTGACGTATCAATTGTACTGTGTTTTCTTCATTTAGATACTACACAAGATTGGCAGTAGTAGTTGCGTTAGCTAGCTCATCGTCGTCTTCACTCGCCACCCGCTTCCGCTTGATCCTCGTCCTTCCAAATACCGGTTAGTTTTTTTTTCAACCTAAATCAATTTCAATTTATCGTTCATAATTGTTTGTATAATTTGTTGATTAAAATATAATAGTTAGTTGTAGGATTATATATACATATAACTGAAATACCCCGTAATTAAAAATAGTGATTAATTAGGCTAATTAGTAATTTAGAGGCTTAATTAGGTATAAATAATCATAAGGGAACAAATCCCGAAGAAAACGGATCCTTAAAATGGATTAAAACCACTAACGAACCTTAAAGCGCGTTTTTCGAGGTAACCGGGGAAAACGTGTCTTTAAGCGGGTCAAATAGACTCGTAACAATTTTGGCCAACTAAATAATCATTAATAAACATTAGTGAAGCTTTAGGACCAATAAAATCAATAAAACGAGAGATTAGTAAAAACTGTCAAAAACGGGAAGTTGTGGGGTAGAAATATAAATAACACAAACTTATGTGTCCAACTTTGTAAATAAAATTTTAAGACCCTCATGGTCTGTGTGGGCTGTCCGATTTTGGCCCCCCTCCTCACACTCTCTCTTTACTCTCTTTTTACTCACAAACAAACAAAAACAATAAAGTAACCTTACTTTATTTACTCTCTCATTTTCTCTCTCCTACACTCATTCTCTCTCACTCACGTGAATACACCCTCCTCACTCTCTCTTTTCTTCTCTTCTTCTACCTCCAACCGATTTCCATGGTGAATAAGAAAAACACTCACAAACTCCATCTTCTCTCCTTTGTAACTCCCTCAAAACTCTTCCAAAAATTATAAAATATACCATTGCAATCCTCTTACCAAGAGCTACATTCCTATCCTTTCAAAATTCGAAACACACATTTTCGTTTTTATGGGTATACCCCATTTGGAGCTTCAAGACCACCATTAGAGCCACCTTGTTCTCCTTGTTCTTTTGAGGTAAAAATCTCTTTAAACTCCTTCGTTTTTCTTGTCTTATGGGCAAAACGAATTTAAGCTAAAACCCTTGTTGGTTCTCTTGTGTATCTAGCCGATTTTGGCTTGTTGGTGGAGTTGGAAACCTGGTTCTTGAACCACTCCAAACAACACTTGCACTCTTGGAAGGTAATACAAATTCTAAACCCTAAAATTTACATTAGAACTCAAATAATGTTTAGGGTTAGTTTTAGTATTGAATGTGTGTGTATGTATGGGTGATGATATTAGATTGTTGAATACCAAAACCGGTAGAGAAGAAGGAGGGAAGGAGAAAGAAGAAGAAAGAAACTAGAAGAAGAAAACAAGGTAAATAAGCTCACCCTTGTGTAAGTCTTGTATATGTAATGTAACAGATTTTAAGAAATGGAAATGTGTATTGTAAAATGGTAATGTATTAGTAGTGTGATGTGTAAGAGAATATAAGTATTTTGAAGCTTTAAAAGATGTGTAAAACTTATTGAAAACAGATTGGGAATTAGTGTTAATGTGCAGGAATTTTTAAGAGTGTTTTAGTGTTGTTGATTGTGTATGGGAGCTTGAGTATTGATGTCTATTGAAACAGGTGAAAAGAGTGTTGAAATGTGAACTAGATAAGAAGTGAGAGTGTAAAATATAGGGGAGGTTATGTCAAAATTTATATAGGATTAGAACACTTAGTGAATTTTAAACTAGGTGACAATGTGAGTGTGTAATAGATTTTGTTTGAGATAGATAGGGGGTAAGCTGAGAGAGATAGTTAAGGTAGTTATAGTGCATTGTAAGTTTTAGAAATGACATTATAAGAGGGAGCTAAAGAGATAGAGGATGAGAGTTAAGATCTGTAGCAATTGCAACTAGAGAAGAAAACAATGTGAGTGTTGAATGAGAACTTAGAAATTGGGTGTGTAAGTTAGTATAGGAGTGTGTAATGGGTTAGGAAATGAATTAGCATGATTTAGGGTGTTTAAATTGCACAAAAACATGTTAGGATGTATGTAGGAAGATTGGGGAAACAATGGGTGAAATTGGGAAAGAAAAATAAAATCTGTAGCAAGGTTCTGACTCCGTCCGACCCAGACGGTGAGTCGGACGTGGGTCGGACGGGGCTTGAGAAACGAAAACCAAACTTTCTGGAATGGTCCGACCCAGAGCCGTGAGTCGGACGTGGGTCGGACATGGCTTAAACAACGGACCATGAACTTTCTGGAATGGTCCGACCCAGGACCGTGGGTCGGACATGGGTCGGACATGCAAATTTTTTTCAATGTCGAAGTTTCTGACTTCGTCCGACCCAGACGGTGAGTTGGACGTGGGTCGGACGGAGCTTGGACGACAGGACCAACACCTTCTGGAATGGTCCGACCCAGAGAGTATGGGTCGGACGGAATAGTGCTGGGTCGGACAGGGTAAATTTCTGGGAACGAACTCTACTGGAACGGTCCGACCCAGGGCTTGGGTCGGACGGTGGGTCGGACGGCCCTATACTTACAAAAAAAAAACAGTAAGCTTAAAACTATTATATATACATATATATATATGTATACCCACCTATACATATGTATATATATGTATGTAAATTATGGACAAGTAATGGAAAGTAAGTAAAATGAAATATAAGTGTAAGGAATGTAAAGGCTTAGCGAATATGGATTAGTAAACACAAAAGTAGTTGAGTTAAGATTAATAATGGTAGATTAATCATTCAATCGTATGCATATCATAGGATTTGATTTGTGACACCGGAAGGACGTTTGGAAACACGTACGATGGTGAACGGTATGGATTCCTCATGCCCCGTATGCTATCTTGGTTACTCTGATTTGTGTGTTGTGTGCTAATTGATCACCAAATAAGATAAATGCACGAATCGGAGTTATTATGCATACTTGTGAAAATGTAGTGTTGTATGTTGTGAATATTCTTCTTAAATCTTAGTTTGTATAATTCATGAAATGTATGGATGAATATGAAAGTGTGTATGTATGATGAATTGCATCGTGCCCGATTATTTGTATGAGTGGACTTCTAACTTATTCCTAACAAGCTAACCATCCTAACTTAAATTGGTAATTAAATTGGAATGAGTAGAAGTCCGATATAGTTTCGGCCACGCGTGAGGATGCGGGGTCACGAGAGGTTGGCTCCAATTCCTGACTCTTAAACTGGTCCGCGGCCCAAATCCCTTAAGTGGGTAGCATCCCGGATTGGTGAGTCAAGTAAATCCCGGAGGTGGGACGGCGTAGTCACCAGGGCCGGAGGTCCCGACGACTTAACTTGAGTATAAGTAAGTAAGTAAGAACGAGTAAGTAAAGTAAATGAAAGTAAGTAATTGTAAGTAAGAAAGAGTAAGTAATGAGTAAAAGAGTAAAAGCATTCCGATTAACCCGGTTGCATAATTTGGCTAACCTTGTGAAGGTAAGTGAGATGTATGCTATGATATTGTTGCCTTGAATTGTGTAATGAATTGTATAGCATGTATGTTGTATGCAAAGCATGTATGTATGAAAATAATGAACAGCATGTTTAGTGGACGTCAAATAGTCGGCGTGCCCTAGCTAGCACGCGGTATATGCAGAGTTTATACGCAGCGTTTGCTGAGCCCCTTGGGGCACCATTTTTACTACACGCAGGTACCCGCGAGGGATGAAGATGTGAAGACCTAGTTTCATTTCTTTTATCTTCTTTTTGGAATGTAAACACTGGATTATGATGGGTGTACTAAGTAGTACATGGCTATAGCTTTTGATTAGCCGGTGTACCATGGGGTACACCTTTTTGGATTTTGATAGAATGGGGAATTGGTATAGATGAGTAGCCTTAGAAACTCATTCTTTTGGAACTTAGAAATGATGTAATCGAATATACTTTAATACTCGGTGATCCAATGATGTAAGTATTAGGTATATGATGTTTTGAGTAAGTAATTTAGTAGCTCGGTACGTTATGTTCATCAGACCGTGACTGTAAGTAAGGTAAGCCTAGCTAGCCGTATGGGCGGTTAGCGGCGTTGTACCACCCGCCGTAGTAAGTATGTGATATTTCCGCTGCGAACTCGTAAGATTATAGGACGATTAGATGGTAAGTATAGGATTAGCGGTTGGGGTGTTACAATAACACGATAGAATAACCACAAAATAATGTATATGCCAGCAAGGTGTTCTATAAATTGTTTGTGTGTAGTTAGTTTATTTATATTTAGTAGCTAGTTAGTTGAGTAGATATACATATATAAATATAACAAAATAAAATAACCAACATATTATTATATATATATATATATATATATATATATATATATATATATATATATATATATATATATATATATATCATCAAGTAGTATATATTATAGATGTGTATATACATATAAGACAACCAAGTAGTATATACAATATATATATTATAGATGTGTATATACATTATATATATTATGCATATAACACAACCAAGTAGTATATATAAGATAGCGTATTATATATATTATACAGACTCACCGTGCGAGAACCATATCGATATATATCCTTTTCTGAAGATAGGTTAGTTATTGTTATTTTTTATATTTAATATTTTAAATGTTAGTTACGTTATTATACATTATAACACTTTTTCCTAAATATTTTTTAAATTTTGACTGGTTGTTTGTAGAATGGACCGTGAATGGATGTACGGTCTGCGAGGGAATTATTTTGAATCGAAAGTGGAAAATGAATTTTGCAAAGCAGCTCTCTATCATCAGAAAAGGATGAACGACACTCACATTCCCTGTCCATGTGCACAGTGCGAACTTCGCAACAAATTCCCTAACCTACACGCTATCAGATTTCATCTATCACGACGTGGATTTATGCCAAACTATAAGATATGGTTTTTGCATGGCGAGTCTTTAGAAGCTAGTAGCAAGGTGCATACTTCCACCCAGCAGAACAGTGAACCAAGAAAGGTTACCGATGATACCACATTTCCTGATAATGAGTGTGATCAGAGTGACACTGAAAACAACGATGATAGTGAAAAGATTGAACAACTGAACTCTATGTTGCAAGATGTTGAGGATAATTTCACAGACAAGCCCGATGAATATCAAAGATTAGTTGACGCATCACGGTCCCCTTTGTTCCCCGGATGCACCAAATTTTCAAAATTGACATCCGTGCTACACTTGTTCAATCTGAAAGCAAGATTCGGCTGGAGTGATAAGAGTTTTACGGCAATACTAGAACTATTCCACGACATGCTTCCAGATGATAACAATCTTCCTACATCCACTTATGATGCAAAAAGTTGATGTGTCCTATGGGTGTGGAGTACGAAAAGATACACGCATGTCCAAACAGTTGTGTATTATACAGAGGAGAGAATAAACATTTGAATCAGTGTCCAAAATGTCATTTTTCACGCTATAAACATAAGGACGGCCAATCATCCAATTCTAAGAAAAAAAGTCCTCCAGCAAAAGTCATTTGGTATTTACCCATAATACCAAGGTTCAAACGTGTGTTTGCAAATGTCAGAGATGCCCAAAATTTAAGATGGCACGCAGAAGGAAGGAAAAATGATGATAAGCTGAGACATCCAGCTGATTCACCGCTGTGGAGGACTATCGATAGAAGATTTGAAGATTTTGCCAGTGATAATCGAAATTTGAGACTCGGGTTATGTACAGATGGGATGAATCCCTACGGCACTCTAAGTAGTCAACACAGCACTTGGCCTGTTGTATTGGTGATTTACAATCTTCCTTCGTGGTTGTGTATGAAGCGAAAATACATAATGTTATCATTGTTGATTTCTGGTCCTAAACAACCCGGACATAATATCGATGTATATCTTGCACCGCTGATTGACGATTTGAAATTGTTATGGAATCAGGGGACAGTGGTTTATGACGGTTACGGCAGACAAAACTTCACACTTCGTGCCATGTTGTTTTGCACAGTGAATGACTTTCCAGGGTACGGGAATTTATCTGGATACACGGTGAAAGGCACATTTGCTTGCCCAATATGTGAGGACGACACTTGTTCTGATCGTCTAAAGTTTTCTGGCAAAAACGTGTACATGTGTCATTGTAGATTGTTGCCAGTAGCACACCCGTACCGTAAAAAAGGAAGTTATTCAACGGAAAGACTGAAACACGTGTTGCTCGTATACCTTTGAGTTCTCAAGAGATCTATGAAAAGGTGAAAGACATTGAGAATGTTTTCGGTGTTCCGTCCAAATCTACCCAAAAAAACATCTGGAAAAAATGTTCAATATTTTGGGAACTTCCATATTGGAGACATTTATCTGTTAGGCATTGTCTTGATTTTATGCATATTGTCAAAAATGTTGGTGAGGCTGTTGTTGGGACTTTGCTTAACATACCTGGGAAAACAAAAGACGAAATAAAGGTTCGAAGAGACTGCAAATGTCTTCATTCCCTTAAGGTTCCTACGGGTTATTCATCTAACTGGAAAAGTCTTGTGTCAATGAAGAACTTGAAATTGGTCGGGTAGAAATCTCATGATTATCACGTTCTGATGTTGCATCTCCTTCCTGTTCTCATTCGAGGTATATTGCCGAAGGATGTCCGAAATGCAATTACAAGACTATGTTTCTTTTTGAATGCAGTGTGCAATAAAGTCGTGGATGCTGATACACTTGACAGTCTGCAACGTGATGTTGTTGTTACGATCTGTCAACTTGAAATGTATTTTCCACCCTCTTTTTTTGACATCATGGTTCACTTAGTTGTTCACATTGTTAGGGAAATCAAATTATGTGGTCCAATATATTTGAGGTACATGTATCCGTTTGAGAGATACATGGGAATTTTGAAGGGAAGGATGAAGAATAGATATCGACCTGAAGGAAGTATTATAGAAGGGACAATAACCGAAGAAGTGACAGAATTTTGTACTGAATACTTAAAGGGTGCAGTTGCTATTGGAGTACCACAACCTAGACACACGGGAGGGACAGAAGGTCAAGGTGTTACTGGGAAAAAAATTGTGGCAATTGATTCATCCTCAATGGAGTTAGCACATTTGTTCGTTTTACATCACCTTGAGATTATTGAGCCATTTTTTGAGAAACACATGACTACACTAAGAGGTCAATATCCTGGGAGGAATATTGTTTGGCTGACAAAAGAGCAAAACAAGACCTTTTGTTCATGGTTTAGAGACCATGTTATGAAACTTGCATCACTAGCGCCTGATAATGTAGGTGAAGAGCTCCGTTGGTTAGCTTTGGGACCTGGTTCCACTGCTGTATCTTACGAGGGTATGACATCAATGGGTTCACCTATTGGACAAAACGACAAGATGATAGATGTTTAAACCAGAATAGCGGGGTGAAAGTAGAAGCAGCAACAACTCAGTACACCCGAGCTTCAGCGATTTCAACCTCGAGGTTGTATTATGGATGTATTGAAGATATTTGGGAACTTGATTATCAGTTTCAAAAGTTTGTTATTTTCAAATGCAAGTGGGTGGATACAGAACGGTTATCGGGTTCAGGATGGGTTTAATTTGGTTGATTTATCAAGTCTTGGTCCTACACAGATCCGTTCATATTTCCCAAGGACTGTGAACAAGTATTTTACATAGAAGATCCCATCGATTCAGATGGTCAGTAGTTTTACCAGGGAAAAGATTTGTGATCACAAATGTTGATCAAGATGTTGATGACGATGAATTATTATTTGATGAGACACCACCCTTTTCTAACAGTGTTCCTGCCACCAACATTGTGATATTCCAGACGATGTAGTGTATACTAGGTCTGATCATGATGAGGGTCTATGGGTCGAAAAACCATAAATGATGTGTTTGTTTGTTAGGTAATTAAATATTAATTTTTTATGATATCTGATTATGTATTTTTTATATTATTTGTTTTGTTGTTATTAATATCATATTGTTTATCTGTGCAGACAGTAAATGGATGATATGGACGACCCGGTCGAGATTCTGTGATGCAGCCCGACCGAGGAAGAGGCAAACACGTGGAGGGAAGGGCCGCACGTCAGGGCCCGACTGATGAGGGGGGTAGTGGCACCGCCGAGATATAGTGTCTGATGTGCCAGCTGCAGACACACAAGCTGGACCTTCTGGTCACAGATCCCAGAGAGCAGGACCGTGAAACCTCGAGGTCCTACAAAAGCTCTGAAGTCAAAAAAGATTGAGTCGAAGCCGCTGCAGTTTAATGAGTATCTACAACCGACTGGGGAATGGGCTGGAGACTTCACTACTGAGCTGGGCATCATAGTGCGAGAGTATTGTGATATCACTCTCTCCTGGCCTCAGGTTGACGAAGGATTGAAGAAGCAGATGTTTGAGATCGTACAGGTAAATAAACAATAGTTGCAGTATTTATTGATACGATTTATAAGTATGCATAACTAACATCCTTTTCATTTATGATGATATGCAGAAACGATATCGAATACCTGCAGAAACCGAGTACTACACCATGGTAAAATCGATGATGCGCAAAAATTTTCAGATCATAAGCATGATCTGGTCAAATGGTTCATCACCAAGAAGCTTAAGCGGCCTGACGGCGACACACGCCAGCCTTGGGAGATCTACACAGCAATAACCCAAGAGAAGTGGCAGCAGTTTTATGACAAGAAGATGGAGACGAAGGTACATACTAACTATTAAATAATTAAGTATTGTATATACATACAAATAGGTTTACATATGTATATGTTTTTAATCATCATCGTGTTTGTTGTTTACTTGATAATAGGAGTATCGTGAGGCCCAGTCAGCGAATGCGAAGAAGAATGAATATCGTCACTTGCTGGGTGCTAAAGGGGTTAACAGAAGAGTTCCTGAGTGGGTGGCAGAAGGGGAGTTGCCATCGGATGTGAGCACTCTAGATGAGCACCAGAAACGGGGTACATTTTGGAAGCTTTCACGCACTAAGAGAGACCCAAAAACTGGAGAGCGTCTGTATCCCTTCGAGAAAACGAAGGAAATTGTTGATAAGATGGTAAGTACTTTTGTTTAATCCTTATTTTTTTTTCAAATTCAATATTTCAATCCTATAATTTATTATAAATCCTATATGCATTTACTTCTAAAGGGTGAAATGAACGAGCAAGTAACCCAAGGGACTTGGGCTCCTGATCGACATGATGACCAGCTGTCTCGGGCGCTAGGAAAGAAAGATCATCCAGGCCGAGCAGTGGGGTTAGGGGGGTTAACATAGGGATAAGAAAAGTATTTGGAAACCCCGGGTCGAGGAAAGGAAGTAGTAGTCAGAGATGATCCCGTATGATGAGCATTTACGTGTCCTCAGTAACTTCAAAGATCAGTTGAGGGATGAGATCCTTGCTGAAGTGCGTCAGGGGACTGGTGCACCCCAGCCATATGCTCCTGCTTCTGATCCTTCTTATGGTATGCTCCTGCTTCTGATCCTGCTGGACTGCACACAAGCACGAGTCTAATGATCCGTATCCTTACGCATATGTACAGGTAAATTTTTATATCTTTAACTGTTTTATTACTTGTCATATCGTTTATTACTTATTTATCAGTTCAATCATCTACTAATCTGATTAAATTGTAGGATCCAATAAACTGCAACCTCTTGCTCCCGTACAACAATCAAAATATACCAGTTGCAGAAGGAAGAGTGTACACATCACGCTCGAATGACGTGGTCCATGGCATGCCATTACAGCCGTATCACGGGAGAGTGTCTGTGGACGAACCGATTTATACGTGTCCTGATTTAGAACTCCCTGTACCTACGGAGGAGTACAGCACGGTTCAGTCCGCAAAGGGTGCATTTCTTTAATGGTCTGTTCGCCTGATTCAGAAGTGTATGAAGGTACGCCCAATACAACCTTTAATATAGTTATTGTAGTAAATTATAAGTGTGGATGTTCAGTTCATGATTAGTAATGTATGTCGATTGCAAATAGGCATTAAAGGAGAAATCAAAGTCTCCTGAAAAAAAGAAGTCAAAGATTACATCTTCTGGATACAGAGCATCCACCAATGTCGTTACCAAAGAAAACTTGGTGGATGATTCAATATATGCACGCTTGGGGCCAAACATGAAAGTGTTGCATGATGTGATCCGTGACTTCCCAGCTGATAAAGATTCTATCCTTCTTAGCTTTGAACCTGACATTCTTCACTATGAAGAAGTTTTAGAAGTCGACTTGTGGACAAACGACGTGCAGGACATCCTGAAATCTGACTGGGTGCCTATCACTGTTGTCCACTCATTCATTCTGTAAGTATTAGTCTTTTTTGGTAATTAAGTTATAAAGTGATGCCCTGAAACAATGTTAATTACTATATCTTTTAATTAATGAATAGGTTTTTGCATGAGAAAATGCAAACTTTTTCACTTACCAAGTATGGATTTCTATGTCCTGAGAGAACGTCATACACTGCTGTGACGTCTGATGTACAAGGTAGTAAGCTCTACTTACAGCGTGCGATTGCTAACAGCATCAATGCGAGAAAGAAATATCTCCTGCTGCCCTACCATCAAAGGTAATAACTTGTGTTTATCATTTTAATTCCATTAATGATGTACTTGTTGATTTTGACATTATACTGACATGTTAGTGTTTTGGTATTACATAGTGGTCATTGGGTCCTACTGGTGTTGTGTTTGGATCGTGCACGTATACTATATCTTGATCCGCTTCGGCATACAGTGCCGAATAATATCAAGATAAAGCCACACCTTAACACGTAAGTACATTATAAACCACTTCTTTATGCATTTCAATTCTTTTAATTTAATTTTGTTGTGCATGGATATCCTAATTTTATTAATATACATTTATGACATTTAATGTGCAGTATATATCAAAGTGTTATGATTTCACATCTTGGTATAAGGATAAGAGGTGCTGTCCCCTGGACTGCAGTGAAGGTACATGCATCACTTGTTTTTCATTGATAGAACAAATGTCTTATGTAATTAATCCTTTTTTTTCTCTGTTTAAGTGTCCACGTCAACCCGGGGTTCGGAGTGTGGGTATTATGTCATGAGATATATGCATGACATAATCACCCTTTTTGGTGATATGCAGGATCAATTAGAAAAGTATGTTGAAGTCATATATATTTTTAATTTTAATGTATTTGTTTAATGATTAACTCATTTTGTATTGTTTTGTTTTTCAAAAGGTTTTCCCTAATGTTGGCGAATACGACAGACAAACGATCAACGCTATGTTGGAGGATTGGGCGGAGTTTGTCTATATGAATTTAGTTTGATTTTCACTTTGTTTTTTCGATCGAATTGTTATTTAGAACGTTAATGTTTAGAAATTTATGGCTATAGATTGTGAAAGATGACCGGTTTGAGTACAATGAATATCTTGGTAGTTGTATATCTATATGGTCATTTGTGACCATTTGAAATGGTTTGTATATGGTCATTTGTGACCATTTGAAATGTGTTGTTGGTCATTTGTGACCATTTCATCATTATTTTGATTTTTTGACAATTCTCTTACAAAGAGTGATTGACATCCTCTACAATATGACGTAGAGAGATGTTTGGATATATCTGGATGTTGTATCTGTATATTTTACAGGTTTGTTGACATATGTGGGATTGTAAACTAAAACGAAAAAAACCAAAAAAAAAATATAGAATTTTCGGCGGTTCCTAGTAAGAACCGCCGAAAATAAGTAAAAAATGGCAATTTTCGGCGGTTCTTAGCTTAAGAACCGCCGAAAATTGCCATTTTTACTTATTTTCGGCGGTTCTTACTAGGAACCGCCGAAAATTTCTTTTACCTCATTTTGAGCTGGGACACCGTATTTTCGGCGGTTTTGGCGTTTGGAACCGCCGAAAAAGGTTTTTTTCGGCGGTTATAAAACCGCCGAAACTTTGGAAAGGCCTTTTTCGGCGGTGTAATATTCGGCGGTTAAAAACCGCCGAAAAAGGCCCAAAAGAACCGCTGAAAATGACTCTTTTTCTACTAGTGAGATGAACTAAGGTGTGTGACCTTGAAAATAAAGAGTGGATTTGGGAACTAGAGATGAAAATGCCTAAGATGAGTTTGGTACGGTCTAATGGTTGGGAACTAGGGAGAAGGTTGTAAACTGTCATGAGAAGGTTTGGAAATGCACTAGTGTGCATAATGTGCAGAAAATGAGAAACAGGAATTAGTAGAATTGATCAAGGTTGAGTGATAGTTGATCAATGGTTTAATGAAGGTTTAATGTATGATTATTATAACATGTTTGTAAGAATGGGGAAAGATTGGAAAAGAAATGGACAAGAATTGAGGTTTTAATTGAAATAGAAACTGTCAAATTTAGCAGCTTTTTACCAGGGTCCGGGACCTAGTCCTTGGACAAGGTCCGGGACCATACAAAAATGGTCAGAGAGTTCATTTCTGTCTCTGGTCTGGGACTTAAGATAGGGACATAGTCCCGGACCATCTTAAAATTTTAGCTGAGAGTAAGACCACCAGCTGGAGCAGGACTTGAAGTAAGTACAAAGTCCCGGACCAGTGTATAAATTGCCCCCGAGAGTTCAGCAATGGTCTGGTCTGGGAGTTAGGATCCAGACCAAGACCCGGACCATGTGAATTTTGCAACCGAGAGTGTATTAATGCAATTAAATGATGGGGAATTGATTGGTAATGGTATTAGATGATAATTAAGACTTGTTTAATGACATGTAAATGTCATTAGAAGTATAACCAAGTGCTATATTGAATGTGACACGCGAGAGTGATTCCTTGGTGAACGGTATAGTTTTCTTGCAACTTGTGTCCTGCCGAGTACTCTCGGCTTGTGTGCTACTTGCTTATGTTTGCCAACCTAACAAGATAAAAGCCCAAAAATGTTTACTGCAATTGATATGTATATCTCAATGCATGTTGTGTGTGCTAACCAACTATGTTTGAGTTGTGAACTAACAGAGTGTTGTAGCCAAATCACAATAGAATAACATTTGGTTAGTGACTCGTAGAATGAGTTGAACCACGATATAATTTAAACGTGGCAAAACACATAAGACTTCTCAACTAGAGAATGACGATAGTTCAACTCCATGAACGCACTTGAAATGTGAAAAGAGATATGGGGCTATTTAACTCCCCCTTAACGGTTAGTCAACCTATTATATAAGGATGTGACTCGATATGAGAAAACAACCAAAACTTCTAAGTAATGGAAGTGTAGGGGTGACCCTTCAATCGGTGAATACAATGAATTAGGAAAACTTCCTAAGATTGTGGGATGGCATCAAGAGAGATGCTATTGACTAATATATATGAGTATATATTATTACTAACCCTGAGAGGGGATTAGGGGATTGTGAGTCACGCGTGCAAGGAAAAGGAAACAACAAAGTGATTGTTTCTGATTTCGTGGTCAAACTCCCTTGTCAGGGGCCGTGAGCCACATGGTGGTGTCCATTGGGGTCGTGAGCCACATAGTGGTGCCCGCTAGAGTAAGACTGGCAGAGCTTATCCGTCTAAAGAGATAAGCTGGTACTATGGGTTAAGGAAGAGGAAACATGACATGTTTCTAATTCCGTGATGAGATTATAAAAGTACGGTGGTGAGATCTATATCTATCTATGCCCGGAGGCCTATGAGGCTTAACTTAAAATTATTCAAGAGTAGAATAATTGAGAAACTAGATCAAGACCAAGAGTGTCTATGGATCTAAGAGAGCAAGTAAAAACTATCCAAATAAGATTGATAAGTTCGTAACTAGGTTGAATGAGGCTTACTTGAGATAGGGATTCTCAAGGCCTAAAGAACAAGGCTAACTAATCTAAAGAACATGAAGTGTTATACTTGTTGTTTGTACTCTATTGTTTGAATACTTGTTGAATGCGAGCATGTTGTATGTTTACAACATTTCATGTCATGATTTATATAAAATCAATCACATGTTCAGATGAGAATTAGTTGGGTGCGACCCGATAGTAGCTGGTTGCATGACTACCATACCAGCAAAGGTGCTGAGCCCATTTAGGGTCATCCATTGTTTTTCTAGTACAATGGAGCTGAATATCGTTCGAGAGTAGGACGGGGTTGCTATAAGTATGGGTAGTTTATTCATTTACATTTGTAAATGTTTGTATGGTAAAACTGAAACTGTTATCGACATGTAGTATGTATTAGACTCGGTATAATGTTGATTTGAGGATTGTATATGACTCGGTATAGTTTAGAATGTGTATGACTAAGTACTTGGGAATTATGGTCCATCAGACCGGTACTATTATTGTTTAGGCCTTGTTAGTCACGCAGGTGGCTAACGGCCTTGTTTCACCCCCCGTTGTATTGGAAATGTCCGCTGTGATTGTAATGATTTACGAGGTGTTTATGAATTAATGACAAGATTAGCGGTAGGGGTGTTGCACAACACTTGTATAAATGCAAAGTAAAGAGGATAGAAAGTTGTTCCTCAAAGATACACATTAAAGGCCCAAATGTAAATAAGAATTCAAAGCATAATACAAAGTTATGTCTAGAGGCCCGAAGGCTACAATAATCCAAAGTCTAAAACATGTCAAACAAAGCTTAAATGAGCTAAGGCTCCAAACACAGTAGAGGGGAGGGATCCTCGCTGATCAATCTGCAATGTTACTGAAAGTAGGGTAGTGAGCAAACCACATGCTCAGTAGATGAAAAACTTCATCAATAAGCATGCTCAAAACATTTGAAAGCATGAACAGAAATCTAGAATCCAAACAAAGGAAGTAGGTAACTTTCCAAACAAAATAATAGTGGTAGACGCTAAACTTATCATAGACAAAACAAAGTCAGAGCAGACATAGTCACAAAACAGAGCGGGACCCTTGTGTTCAATGTATACAGATAAAACGGAGCGAATCCATGAACAAAATGAGAAAAACCACTCGTGAACAGAACGGGGGAGACACCCGTGGAAAATAACAGAACGGGGGAGACACACGTGAGAGATAACTGAAGGACGTCCTACGCAGCATGCTACGGGATGGCTAGACCCAGCCATCCACGGCTCGGACACAGAGAAGACTAGGTCCCAAAACAAAAACTTAATCTATCAGAACAGAGGGTGTTTCAGAGAGCTAGCACCAAAGCACAAGGTCTTAAACACAACCAAAACAGAATCATAGCTGAAACTGAAGCCATAAACTGAGACTAACAAATTAGAGAAAGTCACACTGTAGTTAGAAGTCGAAACCCGCTTACAGAGTGAATCAGAGGTCGAAAGCATGTCCAAGGTTTTAAAAAAAAATGCATAAACGTGTGCTAAAACATAGTAATTGAAGAGATGAATCCAACACCGCAAACAACACTCAAAATGGAGCTCAGACAAAGAAGTTATGCGAAAAACAAAGGCCTGTCCAAACATGCATCCGCGCATGTTGTCCGATCTTACAAGTTCGGACACAGTGAAAAATGCAGAATCAATTGCGGAAATCAACCAGAACAAAGGCACAAATCCTTCACAAAACATACATATCTTGTTGTAGCAAAATAGCCAGTCGAAAACATACATCCACGGGGTTCTAACACATCAAAAACGTGATTCAGAAACGCGATTTAGAAACACATCAAAACATCACAAACCTTAGAATCAAATAACATATATGGAAACAACACAAGCTGGAAACCTTCGTGGGTGAACACACACAACTGAATCCATCTGCCACCTACCTCACATCCGAAGCAACGCAGTCTCTAAGGACTCTACCCAACGATCACTCCTCGAATCTTCCCTCGAAATCGCGAACACTCAAACAAATTAGAAGGAGATAACCGCCAGAAAGAGGGGTGAAGAACTTGAACTTGAACGGTTACCACACCCGAATTTCCAAAGCGAAGATCTCATGAAATCGGACAGCGAAGCACCAGATCAATTAAATTGTAGAGAGGAAGAAATTAGAGAAGGTGAAGGGAGGTTATTGAGAGTTGAGGAGTGCAAAGCGTAATGACGATCGACAAAACTGTCGAAGGAGGAATGCCAATAATGAGAGGAAGAGGAAATTAAAATCAACTAATAAATATCTCTCTTAAGAAAATAATAAATAACAAAAGGAAGAAGACAAATGTAACCCTCCTAGCTCACCCGAAATAACAAAAGGAAGAAGACAACTAATATATGATCAGAATGTTATTAAGCTCCCTTTGCAAATCGAAAATAAAAATAATAAAAAAAATATGGGGCTTAACAAAAAGAATAGTGAAATGAAAGAATATAGTAAGTGAAAATGAGATTTGATAACATTAATTAATATCCAAAAGTAAATACTAAATATGTTAGGATAAACACATCTCTGTCGAAGATGAACATATATATATATATATATATTACATTATATAGTAAAACTGATTGATGTACATGGTGGACTGTGGTTGTCGAAAATATTGGATATGACATTCTGGATATTCTGTCGATAGACTATTTGGTTTTGTTGATTACCTATTAGTTGGTGTTGATTGTTAGATGCTTATAAATAAGTGGTACTGTTAAAAAAGGGGAGACTATTCCATTTTTTTTACTTTATTAGTTATAACTACGTACATTAGTTTTTTTATCAGTATAGGTATGATATTCAATAAGGTGTGGATGTATTATGAGAGTGTTATACCCAAAATTTTAACCCCGCGGAAGAGAATCTCTTGAGACGTAGGTGCTAAAGGGTAGTTTAACCAAGTAGCAAGGACTCCCAGTTCGATCGGTGCATTCCAGAGTGCTAGGGACAGCTTAGTCATCTTCGGGGGCGCTTTCGTAATTTTTTAAGGCCCCTAAGCCCTCTATAAGCTTTCTCTCTCCTATGAAAACAGCTCAAATCAACTCAAAATGCTTTCAAATTTTAACCCATGATAGGGGATGACATTTTGGGCATAATGGCTTTGGAATTTTGAATTTTTTGAGTTTCCAATAATTTTCTAGTAATTTCTGATTGAATATGACAAAAAATTAAATTTAAAAATTTTCCAACATTAAAAAAATTCGATTCCACCTTGGAAAAATCAGAAATATCATCCTCTACACATGGTTAAAATTTTATAGTCAAATTTCTTTTACAAACCCTTGAGCTAAAACGTCGGTAAATCTCAGTTTTTTCTGGATTTTTCTATCTTTAAGGAAGCCTATATAAGGAACCTTATCCCTTGATCAAATCAAAACTCCAAGAACCCTAGACCATCAAAGAATCCAGCCATCTCATTCTCTCTACGTTATGAACTCCTGAGTTACAATCAATCACCGAAATCTCAACAGAATCAATACCAAAACACATTCTTCAACTCCCACAAAACACCATCAAAGCATGAAGAACATCAAGAACAACGAGGAGTCAGAAGGTTGGTTCGAAGTTCTTTCGGATCCACCATCAACGAGGCCTTCGAAGAATCCTGATGTGAAGAAACACCTCGAATCCAAAGGTAAAACAGGTTAAAATTCAAGTACCCTGACTCCCCTCGACTCCATTAACTCTCTTTTGAAATTTGGAATCAAATCGAGCTTTTTTGACTCCTAAATTAGTGTTTTCCTTTGTTTCTGCCTGATAAATTGTGCACTAAGTTTCGTGTTAAATTCAGTTTCAAATTGAAAACTTTTGTTTACTAACGTATTGTGCATCTTTCAGGTTGTACGCACATAAATTTTGAGCCGAAAACACCGTCGGGAACCACCAGAAAACCCCTGTCCGTGGGTGGTCCGTGACCTCGGACCTATGGTCCGGGACCTCGGACTGGTCATCCGTGGCCCCGGACACCCACAAACAGCGGCGATATTTTAATTTTTCAAAACTTAGGTTTTTCTAAACAATGTCCGGGCCCACGGACGTCCTGTCCGTGGCCCCGGACTTTTCAAAAATTCATTTTCTCTTAAATTCAACCTTTTTGTATAATTAGGTTAACTAGGGTCCGTGGGTTCGGACAGTAGGTCCGTGGCCACGGTCAAAAACAAAGTTGACCTAATTCTTCCCCCGAAATCCTAGTTTAGGTAATTTTAATTTCCACTTTTAGTTTCTGTCAAAAAAATGTTAAAAAACTAAAAAATCAGAAACTTGCGCACTTAGGTTAAAACGACTTTGGAATAAGCCGTAATTAGACTAAGTAGAGGAAAACGACCTAGGAAGGGTAATGAAAGTAATTGAACCCGAAATAAGTCGAATACCAAGCCCCCGAACTCGAACTCTCCTTTCCTAATTTAATCTAGGTTAAAATTAGGTGGCGACTCTAATTAGGTTCCAGTGAGCTAACTTAGGACTTAGTTATTGTTGTTTTATGACATAGTTATTAAGCTTAGGTTATAAGTGGACCTAAAACCCGATCAGATCCTAATCAACTTTAATCAACATAGGATAAGGGTTTAAAAATCGAGGCTCACAGACTGGCGACTTTGCTGGGGATAAAATTCTTAATTTTAACCTATTTAATTTTAAGAAAGAGGGCTTAACTCGAAGTTGTTTATTTACGGCTTTATTAAATTGTCTGTTTACTTTTGTGCGCACTTTAATTTATGCACCTCTGCATCAAATGAGAGCGAGGGTCCACGTAAACCAATCTCACCCCGGGACCCATTTGAGGGTCCCCTGTCAGGGACTCACACCTTTTTAGGTGATGTGAATAAGTAGGGGAAATTGGAGGATGTCGTCTAACCACATCCCCTTAATACCTGGGCTTTAGGCCTAAGCATTTTCCTGGCAGTGCCCTTAGCTAGCCCAGTTTGGTCATTCAAAGACCCGACTGTAGACGCATACCTACAGGTGATGTGAAAAGAGTGATGAAGCCCAAAGAGAATAGCGTGCAAGCCCTATTCTGTTGTGGTAACATGGGCCCACGCCCCAAGCACTTCTCCGGATAGATCCATTCCTAGTTTGATTTAAGCGTCTAGTGAGGACATGTTGAATTTGTATGGGCCTTGTTTGCTTGTATGATCAACCCACTACCAAGCCTAGAAATTGTTAGGAATTTCTCCTACATCAACTCTGCCTAACCCGAATTGGCAGCTTTATTGTTTACGGCCCAAAGGCCCTATTTGGTTTAACATGTGAGTCATTTGGGCTTCGGCCTAAAAGTTTAGATTTAGGTGATTTCTCTTTCGGCCCAATTTGAATTTGCAATTTAGCTCTAGGCCCATGAAAAACAAATTCACTTAAAGCAATCCATAAGACATGAAAATCAACCAGGCCTTTCTATTTTGGCCCAAGGCCCATTCTAGTCTAGGTAAACTTTTTGTTCGGGCCCAGGCCCAAAGTCCTAGATCTAGGTGTCATACCTTTTAGGCCCACTCAAAGTTGTTTGTTTAGGTTTCAACCCATTTGAATTCAAGATAATTTGTGCAACTCATTCATTCTAGTTTCTGGCCTCAAGGCCCAACAGGAACATCAAACAAATCTTAGACTTCAAAGTTTCTCTCTCGGTCCAGTGGCCCATTCACAGTCCATGTGGCTTCCTTCAGCCTGTATGCATTATTTCCAGATTAAGGGCATTCATGCTCACACATCCATTCTAGTCTAGAAGTCCCTCAGGCCCATATGTCTTACTTCTAGCCCAAACACTTTCCAGCCCAAGCGCCACAATCCCAAATCATTCTGGCCCAAGTGCCACATTCCTAAACATATTCCGGCCCAAGTGCCACATTCCCAAACACATTCAGGCCCTAGCGCCACATCCTCAAACACTTTTTGACCCAAGCTCCACACTTTCAAACACTCTGGCCCAAGCGCCCCATCTTCACAACATTCTGGCCCAAGTGCCACATTCTTTAAACATTCTGGCCCAAACGCCACATCTTCACAACATTTCGGCCAAAGTGCCACATTCTCATAACACTCCGGCCTAAGCGCCACATCCTCAAAATATTTCTGGTCCATGTGCCTCATTTTCAATTTATCCAGGCCCAAGTGTCTACCCACATCCATGACATCATCTAGGCCCGAGTGCCTATCCACATTCACGAAACTGTTTCAGCATATGTACCTCGCATTCAGTTCGTAAAAGATTCAGGCCCATGTGCCTCATGCATCATCCATAGGCACTCCTAGTTCATGCATTTTGTAGAGCCTACTCACAATCCAAGAAAAAGGAGATCACGGTCATCTCAACAATGTCCCAACGGTCGAGAGCTCGAGTCTTCAACTACGAAAGTCTCCACATGCATAACCTGCCATAACATTCATCTTACAAATGCATCATTTAAAGCTTTCAAAGAATGGTTGTTTTTCAAATCATTAATAGAAGACAATGGTTTTACTAAATCATCTTCACAACAAACGACTTTCTCAAGTCCGATTTCAAAATGCCTTTTAAGATGAGGTTACATTTCCTGACAATGAAGCATGAAGATTGGTCTTTTGTCTCCAAAAAGTTGAACATGTCCGTCCAAACACCATCACAAAACATCCAAAACAACCCACAAAGTGGCTCAAATTCCACATCTATTTAATTGTTGTCATAAACCCCAAGTCAATACTGGGGGCAATCTGAGTTTAGATTCATCATCTTTTATCTTTCGTTTAAACATGTGAATGAGTTTCTGAGTGAAAGTCCCACGAGAGCGTCTTAAGCAGAAAAACCATGACTGAACGAGCGTACCATTTTTACATGACCCCGGTGAGACCACATTCAAAGGTAAGGTAAACGGTATAACTCCGACCGAAAGAGATAATTTGTAAATTTACTCTAAGACCTGTGAAAAGTAACAAAGAACGGATACACAACTATCAGGAATAACGAAGCACCTAGGTTCAGCACCACATAGCCAAAAGCTCGTGAACCATGACATTAAACCCTAGGCACCCCCGTTGAGCCTTTCATACATCCTTTTTCGATATTATGAACTTCACAAAATAACCCAGTCGATGATGAATTTCCAACCCGGTGACCAAAATAAGCAAGGAGCCAGATTCTCGGATAATGCTTTCATCTGTCCAAAGAAGCAACGCCGCTATTAGCATGATGAAGCGATCCGTAGAAGGTCCCAAAGTGACACAGGATCTATAGAGCTCACATCAAAACAGCTATCAAAACCTAAAACAGGGAGACACAAGAACCTCGAGGGTAAAGTCAAGAAAGGATAAAGAAAAAAAGACAAACCCGAAGTGCCTCGAAGAAATCCAAATGACAAAAAGAAGAGAAATGGTGTAAAGGACAACTTCAAAAGTCCAAGTCTGGAAGCTCGAAAACAACGTCAACACAAAGCAGATAGACGACTTCAAGACAAGGAAGATGAATCCGAGAGAAGACGCAAGGTGCAGCTTTGGTCACCCCTTTTAGCTCCACATACCTCAAACATCCCTCCATGGTCCCGTTGTCTTTCATCACACCCCATGACCACGTTATAAGCATTAAAGACTTCCGACTTGGTAGTTGGGTGTCTAATCACGTGAAAGTAACAGATCGAATGCATAAATCCATCAAATATCGAATTCAATGGTCTAGAAGTTGTGATCGTAAGCGAGAAACGAGTGCAAACACCAAACACGTCGAGTGTAGGTTAGGAAGCACCACATCAAAACATAAGCCTTGGCCCTGTGAGGACAAGAATCATTCGCACGTTTAATCAAAGAAAATACTAGGGGCAATCGATCATTCTGATTGATTTCCATGAACTCTAGCTCAGATTGCCCTAAGGAAAAATACTGGGGGCAATTGTTGGAACAACACTAATTGGAACCCAAAAGCTCAAGCACTACCAACACCACCGCCACACAGGCCTACATAAGCCCTTACCTTCATACACCACAGGTCCATCTAAAGTCCTTACCACCACATCATACACCACAGGCACACATAAGCCCTTACCTCCACATCATACACCCCAGGTCCGCCATAAGACCTGACCACCACTTAAAAGTACGTATCAAACTTCCACAACAAACACCATACATGTCCACTAGTGGCATGTTCATCTTCTAAGAAATAAAATGTAGATTTGAAATTCTTAGTCTGGAAATGATTGTTTCACTTTCCTTTTTCAATCGAGTTTTTTCTCAAGCATTGCCATGCTTGGCACCTTTTTCAATAGTTCCTTGTTTTGGACCAATTTCCAATAAACACTTTAATTACACTTTACAACTTTCACATAACACCTCAACGTTGCTGCGGGTGGCACCTTTTTCAAACAGTTTCTTGTTTTATGCAAGTATCTTACATACACTTTGATTGCATCTTGACATACATCTTATCATTGCCATGTTTGGTACCTGAATAATCAGTTTTCAACATTTGCATCACATCATCATCATTGCATAATCAAAGCTAGAATGAATCCCACTCCCAAGATTAGGCACGCATAAGCCCTTCCACCACAAAAAACACCTTCCCAGGCATACATAAGCCCTACCATCACAAAAAGACACCTCCTCAGACACCCATGGTCATTACCATACACCTTTTCCTTAGGCACACATAAGCCCTGTCTTGCATCCTTTCATAGAAATCATCCTTAGGCACACATAAGCCCTACCTTGCATTTCCTACCTTTCATAAAATCACCCTTAGGCACACATAAGCCCTACCTTTCATTTCCGACCTTTCATAAAATCATCCTTAGGCACATATAAGCCCTACCTTGCATTTCATACCTTTTATGAAATCATCCTTAGGCACACATAAGCCCTACCTTGCATTTCTTACCTTTCATAAAATCAACTTTAGGCACCCATAAGTCCTACCTTGCGTTCAATAACTTTAGGCACCCATAAGACCTACCTTACATTCAGTCACTTTAGGCACCCATAAGACCTACCTTGCATTCACTCACTTTGAGCACACATTACATATCATGCCTTCTTTAGGTTCCCGACACCTTAGACGTTCGGTGTATTTCCCTTAGGTTCTCGATACCTTAGATACTCGGAGGAGTTGGCGGGGCAGTGGCAATAAGTCTCCTATCTTTGTGTCAACTCAATAAAGAGTAGCAACTAGTGGGCCGTGGCAATAAGTCCCCTTGGCAATCTAGAAGTTATCCCTGCACCCCAGTTGGTGGGCAGCGGCAATAAGTCCCCATACTATACCAACCAGGAGCTTTTAGGTTCCCGACACCTTCACGCTCGGCGTAATTTATCCATTTTAGGTTCCCAACACCTCCACGCTTGACATAATTTATCCATTTTAGGTTCCTGACACCTCTACGCTCGGTGTAATTTATCCATTTTAGGTTCCCGACATCTCCACGCTCGACGTAGTTTATCTATTTTAGGTCCACGACACCTCCACGCTCGGTGTAGTTTATCCATTTTAGGTTCCCAACACATCCACGCTCGGCATAGTTTATCCATTTTAGGTTCCCGACACCTCCACGCTCGGCGTAGTTTATCCACTTTAGGTTCCCGATTCCTTAGATGCTCGGTCTGGTTTATTCTCTTTTAGGTTCTCGACACCTTAGATGCTCGGTCTTATTTATTCACTTTTAGGTTCCCGACACCTTAGATGCTTGGTCTGATTTATTCTCTTTTAGGTTCCCGACACCTTAGATGCTCGGTCTGGTTCATTCACTTTTAGTTTAGTCAAACTCTCACATTTTAGGCAATTTGGCGCCTCATAATAGCCCAATAATCTTAAACTTCTCTCCTACGTAGCTAGTGCCTCATAACAGCACAGCATAATCATTAGACTTTCAGCAGAAATCTAATTTCTTCCTCACTACTGGTCCAAATTTTGGGGCAAAACTCAAGCATCAACCATTCTTTTCATTTTCATTACAAAGACAAGTTGACGGGGCGATCTGTTACCCAAACTTTTAACCCCCCGGAAGAGAATCTCTTGAGACGTAGGTGCTAAAGGGTACTTTGGTCAAGTAGCAAGGACTCATAGTTCGATCGGCGCATTCTAGAGTGTTAGGGATAACTTAGTCATCTTCAAGCGCGCTTTCGTATTTTTTCAAGGCCCCTTAGCCCTCTATAAGCTTTCTCTCTCCTCTGAAAATGGCTTAAATCAACTCAAAATGCTTTCAAATTTAAACCCATGATAAGGGATGACATTTTGGGCATAATGGATTTGGAATTTTGATTTTTTGAGTTTCCAAAATATTTCTAGTAATTTCTGATTGAATCTGACGAGAAATTAAATTTAAAAATATTCCAACATTCAAAAAATTCGATTTCACCTTGAAAAAGTCAGAAATATCATCCTCTACACATGGTTAAAATTTTATAGTCAAATTCCTTTTAGAAACGCTTGAGCTAAAACATCGGTAAATCTCGATTTTTACCGGATTTTTCTATCTTTAAGGAAGCCTATATAAGGAACCTTATCCCTTGATCAAATCAGAACTCCAAGATCCCTAGACCATCAAAGAAACCAGCCATCTCATTCTCTCCACGTTTTGAACTCCTGAGTTACAATCAAACACCGAAATCTCACCAAAATCAACACCAAAACACATTCTTCAACTCCCACAACATAAATTATCATCAAACCTTCACCAAAACACCATCAAAGCGTGATGAACATCAAGAACGACGAGGAGTCAGAAGCTCGGTTTGAAGTTCTTTCGGATCCACCATCAACGAGGCCTTCAAAGAATCCCGATGTGAAGAAACACCTCGAATCCGAAGGTAAACCATGTTAAAATTCAAGTATCCTGACTCCCCTCGACTCCATTAACTCTCTGTTGAAATTTGGAATCAAACTGAGCTTTTTTTACTCTTGAATTAGTGTTTTCCTTTGTTTCTGCCTGATAACTTGTGCACTAAGTTTCGTGTTAAATTCAGTTTCAAATTGAAAACTTTTTTTACTAACGTATTGTACATCTTTCAGGCTGTACGCACATAAATTTTGAGCCGAAAACATCGTCGGGAACCACCAGAAAACCCCTGTCCGTGGGTGGTCCGTGACCACGGATGGGTCGTCCGTGGCCCCAGACACCCACGGACAGCGGCGGGATTTAAAAATTTTCAAAACTTAGGTTTTTTTAAACAATGTCCGGGCCCACGGATGTCCTGTCCGTGGCACCGGACATTTCAAAAATTTGTTTTCTCTTAAATTCGACCTTTTTGTATAATTAGGTTAACTAGGGTCCGTGGGTTCAGACAGTAGGTCCGTGGCCACAGACAAAAACAAATTTGACTTAATTCTGCCCCCGAAACCCTAGTTTAGGTAATTTTACTTTCCACTTTTAATTTTCTGTCAAAAAATGTTAAAAAACTAAAAAATCATAAACTTGCGCACTTAGGTTAAAACAACTTTGTAATAAGCCGTAATTACACTAAGTAGAGGAAAAACGACCTAGGAAGGGTAATGAAAGTAATTGAACCCTAAATAAGACGAATACCAAGCCCCCAAACTCGAACTCCTTTCCTAATTTAATCTAGGTTAAAATTAGGTGGCGACTCTAATTAGGTTCCTGTGAGCTAACTTAGGACTTAGTAATTATTGTTTTATGACATAGTTATTAAGCTTAGGTTATAAGTGGACCTAAAACCCGATCAAATCCTAATCAACTTTAATCAACATAGGATAAGGGTTTAAAAATCGAGGCTCAGAGAGAACATTTGAGAGATGTAGAATCTCTACCCAATAGTTGAGGAAAATGGAAGAGGTTGTCGCTTTTGCACTTTAACACCAAAATTGTATGGAAAATGGTAAGATTACGTGTCCTTGTGACATGAGAAGTTGCAGAAACGGACAATATCTTGAGCCTGATGTCGTTAAGGTTCATTTAGCTCATAAAGGTTTATGTACGGTTACTTTAATTGGATATTCCATGGGGAAGATAACACATCTATACATGCTAACTTTACCATAAGTACCAAAATGCCACTTGAGGTACACCATGTTAAAATAATGGAGCAAATGATTACTCATGTTGTTGGTGAGGTTCCAGAAGAATTAGGGGATACATTTAATTTATGCCGGAGGTTGAGGAGGAAGTAGAGGACACTCCCAATCCTGAAGCTAAGAAACTTTTTGAGTTAATGGAATATTCTAGAAGAAAGTTATTCAGTGGCACTCATCATAGTGTGCTATATATCACCATTGAATTAATGTTCATTAAGAATGACTTCCAAGCACCTCAAGTATATTGATTGATCGAGTTTGCAAAATGTACTGCGCGCTCCGTTCTGAAAGCATTGACATTCCAAAAAACTTTTACGAAGCAAAGAAAATCATGCGTGGTCTTGGGTTACCCTATGAAGAAATCGATTGTTGCTTAGAACTATGTATGATTTTCTGAGAAGAAGATAAAGATTTGGATATATGTAAGTTTGCACTCGCCCCAGATACAAGCCTGTCAAAGAGGTGACAAAAAGGGGGAAAAGTAAGGTATCGTACAAGAAGATGCAGTATTCCCCCCTCATTACAAGGCTGAAGAGGCTTTACGCTTCTCTTGCAATGGCTACTGATATGAGATGGCTTACCGAACACAAGATGAAAGATGACAACATGTGTCAGCCATCTGACTCAAAAGCGTGGAAACACTTTGATCAAGTTCATACTGATTTTGCTTTGGATTCTAGAAATGTCAGACTTGGGTTATGCCCTGATGGTTTTCAACCATTTACGACCTCTAGAAGACAGTACTCTTGTTAGGTAGTTGTCGTTACACCCTACAATTTACCGCCTGGGATGTGTATGAAAGATAAGTTCTTATTTCTTACAGTTCTGGTTCCTGGGCCTACAAATCCTAAAGGTAAGATTGATGTCTTTTTGTAGCCTCTCATAGCTGAGTTACAGAAGTTGTGAGCTAGAGTCACAATGTATGATGTGGCAACGAGAAAAACTTTGAAATGCGAGCTGCTTTGATTTGGACAATAAATGAATTTCCAGCTTATGTAATGTTATCCGACTGGAGTACTGCTGGTCGACTGGCCTGCCCCCATTGCATGGAAGATAGCGATGTATTGACATTGCGATGTAGTAAGAAGCAGTCTTGGTATGACAACTCTAGAAAGTTTCTTCCTCCTGATCACAAGTTTCATGGTGATAAAAGATCATTTCGGAAAGGGCACAAAGAGACCAAGGTTTCTCCACCTTTTTAAACTAGTGATGAAATAATGACAGAGCTGAACCATATGGGCTTAATGAAGGTCACTAAGGTAGGTTTGACTGAAGTAAATGCTTAAATTGCTAAATCATGTGGATGGAGTAAAAGAAGCATATTTTGGGATTACCTTATTGGAAAGATTTGTTGATCAGACATATTCTGGATGCGAAGCACTATGAGAAAAATATGTTTGACAACATATTCAACATAGATCTTAATGTGAAGGACAAGACAAAGGACACATTTAACTCACGCCAAGAGTTGAATGATTATTGTCACTGTCCTGAGTTGGCACCAGATTTGACTTCAAACAAATTCCCAAAGGCAAAATATGTCATGGACCGAGAGAGTATTCAGATCTTGTGCCAATGGGTGAAAACTTGGAAGTTCCTTGAAAGATTTGCATCCAACATTGGAAGGTGTGTTGACATGACCAACAAGAAAATGTTTAGGATGAAAAGTCATGACTGCCATGTTTTTTTCAAAGGGTGATGCCTATAGCTTTTCGACATCTTCTTGATCAAAAAGTGTGGGAGCCAATTAATGAGGTATGCCTATTTTTCAAGGAGTTTACATGCACATAACTCTAAGAGTCCAATATGCAAAGATTGAATGGTCAAATTCCAGAAATCTTATACAAGTTGGAAAAAAATTTCCCACCAAGCTTTTTTGATTCAATGGAACATCTCCCAATCCATCTTGCATTTGAAGCGAATTTATGTGGTCCAATGCAGTATGGATGGATGTATCCGTTTGAGTGGTACATTTTATATGCTAATCTAAGATACATTTTATTGTAAAATTATGTTATGCTAATTGTAAGTTGCTGTAATCGATCGATACAATAGGTATTTAGTGACCCCCAAACATTGATTACCATAATTAACAATGAATTAATTAAAGGAAAGAGTTTAATCATTGATTAAACAATAAATGATAATGGCTAATGAGCCAAATTCATAAAGGAAATTTATAGCCTCTAAACATACATATATAAACAAATATGTATAGTTTAAAAAGGAGCACCAAACTCCACATAATATAATGTACTAAAGAGGGAACATTAATAAGGAGAAAATAACTCTTAAGATTAATGCAACATGTAACATATTAATACATGAACGAAGATCATAAACAATGTGATAAGACTATATACAACATTTTATATAGTCAAAATAATGTATAAGTCTAACAACCACTTAGAAACACACCTTAGGACAAAGTAATAACATGTGTTTCAACCTCACACATGAAACAAGTCCAAAAACACAACATGTAACACCTTAATATTACAAGTTCAAAAAATTATAAAAAAAACCCCACAAATATCTTGGAGGTTGCCCAATCAAGAGGGAAAAAGAGAGAGGGAAATCAAGGCTGAAACGTAAAAAAGCAAATTGAAAAGGCTACACTACGTTAGACATGCTTTTACCACTCATTACTCTCTATACTTAAACAAAGAAAAAGTAAACTCCCTCTCCTTACACATTACCCATTTTGAAGTGTAAAAGGAGTTTCAAAAGTGCTGCTACTTTCAAGAGAGAAGCTTCCTAAAAGCAAGTCAACTTACCTAGGGAACTCCACCACACACACTTACCTTATACTCTCTCTCTCACTCATTCTTCTTTTCCAATTCCATACCAAAGAAACCTTTCCTCCCTTCATTCCTGCCAGTTTGGTAAGTCCTCCCTCCTCTCTATTGTTCTCCATTGAAGCTTCATTGAAGATAATAAAATCTAAGGCTTAAATCACTTGTTTTTGCCTTTATTCTCCTTCCTTTTTCATCAAGAATTAAAGTTGTATTCATCCTTTTTTAATAAAGATGAAAATATGCTACTTGGGGGTGATAAATCTGGTTGTTAAGTCATGGAGAAGCCAAGACAAGATCAACAAAGCTAAAGGTACAAATGCGCACTAAAACTACTAGTCTTTCTATATCCAAAAATCTAGTTATTCTAAGATCATTTTCTCACCCTTTTCATGAAATATCTAGATCTCTCTCAACTCCACATTGTGACCTAAAATCACAAGGAAGTCAAGCTTGAACCAAGCTAGACTTCAAGAGAAGTTAAATCACATTTTAAAGGCTTTTTAAGTACTTCCACTACCTTCTACTCTTATATCCACTAAATGTATGATTAATTACATAAATATATTAGGTTGGTTGAAATTTGGTGAGAAAATAACACCTAGAATTCCAAAGGTAATCTCTTCTTCATAAAGCACAATTTTGTGTTTTAAGCTCTTATTGATTTTAAGGAGTGATAAAATACCTTAACTTAAACTCTTTTCCCTTGTCTCAATTATGGCTGAAATTTTGTTCAAAAACCCTTAACTTATCCGAGACCAAAAGGGGAGAACAAGGTGCAAAAATCAACATTGGAAGGGTAAGTTGTTTACTTAAACCTAGAACTCATTAATCATGGTTTAAGCTTATGATTTGATCTAATAACTAACTTAGCCCTATGGTGGGTATATTTTTGAGAGGGGAAAGGAATACAAGTGTTTTTGGAGTATCAAAACTTGAAGGATATCTTTTAAAACATATTTTTAAGCTTTAAGGAACTTTATTATTATATAACTAATGAAGGTGAGTACATAACATGGGGAATGGGTTATTATAACCTAAAATGCTCAAAACAAATATGGTGATACATTTTACTAAGTTATCTAAGTGTTTAATAACTTAAAATGTCAAAACTATAAGGTTTTGGGGTTAAAATGTAATTACCTAAATGTTAAGGGTTAAAACTTGCGTTGTCCAAGAGTTTATATGTTCCTAAGATTTTTTTATGCTCATTTAATGTTATGTTTGATATTTTTATTAAGGTCATGTATTTAGGCCACTTTAATAAGTTATTTAGTACCTTTATTACATTGAAAGTTAAGCTTATGTTTAGTGTAATGTTTGGTGAGGAAATACGGTGTTAAGGGGGATGACTCGTGAATTTTAATCACCTAGAAACATTGAAGTTAAATTTCCTACGAATTTGGTAAACTTAGATTAGAGTTTAATGATATAAATAAGCTTTAAAAGTAATTATAAACTTAAGGGATGTCTAGTGAACAAATGGGTAGAGTATGGGTGGTTTAATGTAATTAAATAAAATTTAGATAGGCAACATGTTATATAGCCAAAATTTAGGCCTTATTTGAAGTTTAGATGAAAATATAAGTTTTTGTAAGATTAAGGACTTAAATGAAAACCTTAGAAAAATTTGAGGTCAAATTCATAATTATGGAAAAATATGGGTCACGGAAGTGTTAGGTGGTCAACCTTGACCTTTATAAGGGTGTTGACCAAGTTAGATAAGAGGAGTAATTAAAATATGAATTTTAAAGAAGCTTAGGAGTTAATTGTAAGTTTGGAAAAGTTACATTGGGTCAAATTGTAATTTCCAAAAGTTTGGGGTAAAAAGGAGTTAAAAACATAGTAGAGGCTGTTAGGAAATATTTTGGTTTTTGGAGTGAAATTTGGAATTTATTTGAGAAGATTGTATAATATATAGTTTAAGGATGATATTGTAAAGTTTAGGAAATAATGTGGGTCAATTTGTAAATAAAGGAAAGTTTGGGAAGAGAGAAATAAATCTAGACAGAAAGGGGGTGCTATTCGGAAATATAAAATGTGACGGAAAACTTTAGGTTAAAATTATATAAGAGTAGAAA